>JANHGN010023533.1:58821-72974 GCA_024605025.1 Megaceryle maxima
CATGTGTCGATGGCTCGGTGTTGGGGGGCTCAGCTCACAAAAAAAAATAAAGGAAGGGGAAAAAAAAAAAAAAAAAAAAAATTAAAAAAAAAAAAAAAAAATCAACCAATGAGCCAAAAGAAACAGGAGGCTTCAGTAGCTGTATAATCTTCCTGTCTGCATTTCATAAGCAACAAACAAACTATCACTGTGCTTTGTGTGTTTGCTTTTGGCTTAACAACAAAAAACCAGGGAAGCAATAAATGCCTGTGACAAGGTTTTGAGCCATTGTGACGAGGAACAGGGTAAACAGCTTTGCCTTGAAGTGGGCATAGGCAGTAGCAGATCTTGGTGTGTTTTACAAAGGTAAACCCCTGCTTCTTACTTAAGATGATTTTTAGGGACAAAAAAGGGAAAAATCCTTTCTGAGGATCTTTGAAGAAGGTGCTCAGTTTAGCCTGGGAAGCAGAGCAGCTCAGTGCTGCCAAGTAATGCCAAGGGACATGAGAAGGAAAGTTCCCTTCCACGCTCTCCATATTTCCCTCTCTAATCTGTTATTGCCTGAAGTGCTGTGAAACCTGCCCAGGACAGGGCAGAAAGGAGTGGTCAGGATTTGTGCTGGTGCTCTGTGGGGCACCGGAGCCACCGGGCGGGAGCTGCCCCGGCAGACAGCACCATGTGTCCACTGCCCCTGTCACCTGCAGCACAGCGGTGGGAGCAAGCACCCTTCACCTGGCAGGGATGCTGCACAGACACTCAACCTCCTCTGGTGCCAAACCTGTCTGGAAGCACTGGCCTTACAGAGAAGACACTCGAGGCTGGAAACTGTCTTAGGGTGAGCCAGCAGCAGAAAGCCCAGCACCAACAAGCCAGGGAAAGAGCACCCTGCAGGACAGCCCACCCCCAAAGCACAGCCCGGTGAGCAAACAGCTCTCTTGTCCTTCTCTCTAGGAAGGAGAGATGTGGAAAGCCAGGTTAAAGGAAAAGGTGAGCGTGCAGCCTGCAGTGAGCTGCTCCAGCATGCCCGCTGCCAGCACGCCACAGGGCTGCCCTGGCCAGGAGTGCGTTGGCCCAGCCAGCGAGGGAGGGTGATGCTGCCAGCCCGGCCATCAAGGAGCCACAGGCTGGCCTGGCTGGTGGTGGCTTCCCTCCAGCTGCCCCTCGGCTGCCCAGAGGTGGATATCAATATTATCAAACGGTTCATTTCGTCAGAGCAAAGTGCCCTGCTCAGCCACGCATTACTCCCTCCTGCTCACCTCGAACTCATCCCTGGTGTGGGCCAGCTGCAGTCCAGCTCTCCCAGGCATCATCCCGGACAAAGCCTACCCTGGGGCCCAGCTTTCCACAGGTTCTGTTCCCATGAGGGTGCCTCTATTTTGGGTGCAGCAGGAGTGCTTCTCACCCTGCTTCCCATGCCACCTGCTGTGCAAGAAAGAGGCTGAGACCTGTGCCACCACACTGCTAGGACAGGTCATGTCACTGCCTGGGATGGGACAAGTCCCACCAGCCTCCTTCCCTGGGGTCTTCTGCAGAGCAGAACAACCTCTTTGGGCTTGTCCTCGTATGTCCCCACCCTGCCTGTCTGTTTGCCTCCCCACCTCTGTTGGTGGAAATGGCTTTAGCCTTCCCTGCCATCGCTCTGCGTTGTTCTTTTCCTCTTATTTCCTAATAGGAAAAAGGCTTTAGCACTTAATAAAATATTTTTTTTTCTTGTCCTCTACATGGACTGTGGGACAATTCTTATGGCAAGTTAATATTCTAGCAGTGAAAGTAGGTGAGATGAAAGGACATTTTGCATTTTCCCTGCTGCTGCTCCTGGAAGTGGTGGGGTCAGGCTCACCACCTTGATATCCGTGTCCTTCTCTCCCCAGCACATCCTTGAAGGGTCAGGCAAGAGGAGAAATGATGAGTTCAGAACCAGGAATCATGAGAAGAAAATCACCTTATTCCACATCAAGCTTCTTCCTATATGTCTTACAACCCAAGGCTCCACAATGTCATTTTTTGGCCATCCGTCTGTCTCGACGCTGTCTCCTGTCTGTGGGATGTAACTGAATTGTGAGGGGCCGGTTGACTTCAGTGCCATTTCAAATAAGGAAAGTTCATGGAGAAAGCAGGGCTTCTCCTGAAGACCACCACCAAGGGGTGGGTGGCCGTTTGAATTAAAGACAACATTAAATTGTACTGCTGCTGAGTGAGATGAAATGAGAGAGCCTTCAGCATGTGGCTGCTCGCCTTGAGAGGAGCAGCTATCCTGGTCTGTGGATTCATCCCCACACCTGGGAGAGTGGGGAAGAGAAGGGGGATGGACAAGCCATAGCACCTGCTTTAGTCAGCTAGCTTGGGTGACACTGGGAGCAGTTTATGTTGGGACTCTAAACTCCTGTTGAACAACGATGTGAGGTAGATTCCTTCAAGATGACAAGAAATACTTCCCTCAGGCCTCTAAGACTTAGTGAGTTAAATGTTCCCCTTAGAGTCCGAGGGACACTTGGGGGAGATGTATAAAAATTTACCCAGTTGTGCTTGTATGGATGCTTAACACTCTCTTGCCTTTTGACTGCTGATCTGAGCATGGCTCCATCACCAAGGGCAGCCAGAACACCCAGCTCCAGACCCATCCACTTTCAGCACCCATAGCGGACCCCACAGTCTCTCAGCTCCTGATCCTCTCCAAGGACCTCCCAGGAGGGATGCAGGAGACCTGTGGAGGCTGCAGTTTCATCATGAGATTGCTAAAGCAGAACTGACTCCAGGGTGAGGACTATCCCACCGAGGGCTGGCGGCAGCGTCCTGTCAGCGCATCAGACCTACCTTGCCATGAAGCTTTGCCCACCGCGTGAAGAACGCGTGCTTGCAGAGCCGTGAGGGGCTCCCGCAGGTCTTCTTCCCCGTTGTGGCGCTGAGAACCTCCAGGTCAGTGTTCCCCACGATCCAGTTCACACTGAAGCTGGGAGATTTTCCGGGCTGCCGAGCGTCAGCGTGGCTAACCCCTGGCAAGAGAGAAGGACACCAGTAACATCCAGTGCTCAAAACCTCCAGAGACTGCTAACATGTGGTGGGTGGTTGTGGCACATGAGACATCCTTGAGTGACCACTCTGCCACTGTGCACCGCATGTGCTCTTGTCACCACCGGTTACATGTTACCAGGCTGACTGCCTTAGAGAGACACAATTTAGCAGTTCCTATAGAGATTTCTCCACCTTGCACACAAGGCTTTCATTAGCCTAAGGAAAGCCACTGGATTGTAGAGTGCTGTTGACAGCTGCGTGATGGCCGCTGAGTGAAATCTGTCAGAAAGACTTTGATGGGATAACTGGTTTTTAAAAGGAACTAAGCAGCAAAGTGCTTTTGCCAATGAGTTCCTCCAGGTGAGCTTTCCATGGGCCAGCACATCTGCCTGCTACTGACTGCTGGGGCCCCTGCTGTGATGGGCAGGCTGGACCACAGGGGCTAGAAACAGGGGAGAAGAAAACACAGAAACAGGCATTTCATCATCACAGATTATTAGAGTCAAGTTAATAATGACCTTGTAGACTTCACAGACCTGTACAGAAGAGTCTTGCTCCCCACCTCATGGCTGCCTGCGAGATTCCGACCCTGCACGGGTGCAACAATCTCTTCAAGAGCTAGTAGTGTCCCAGCGGCAATATTTTGGACATCTTTAAATGGAATGTGTCGTATTTAATTTTAGCTAGCTACAGTGATGATGGCTTCGGTCCCCTGGGGTGACTGCATGACCTTTGTGTCATTCACAGGGGCAATTTTAGCCACCCGAATCACATCCTGGAGCCCACTGCCTACATGGGCTAGGTGGCCCTTGGCTCTAAATGTAGATCGGGGCTGCAAGGTCAGGTGTGGGTGTGTATATGAGAGTTATTTTTAATCAGGTAAATTCCTGTCCCTTAACCATTTAGTGTAGTTCAACCTTTCCTTGACTCCTATGGCTTTCTCATTTCTTCTGCCTGAAGCCACAGAAGGACTAGTCTTTTCAATAGGAATAAAGAAAGTGGCTGGGTTTTTTTCCAGCACGGGATAAAGGCCACTAAGTAAGCTCTGCCTTGCTCTGCTCATTAGTGCTTTTGGGAGCAAAGAATCAACACTGGGAACTTCCCAAGCTCGAAAAGAAAAAGTGACCCGAGGCAGTTTGAATATTTTGGACAATGTGGGCATTGGATGGTGTGTCTGGATCCACCTGTTGAGTCCTTCTCTACTCATTTGCTGTGTGGGCCACTAGCCCGCAAACCTGGACAGCAAAAGCCACCGTGATGAGCAGGCAGGTGGGGACTGTGCTGGTGGGCAGAGCTGCCTGGCACAGCTGCATTGGCACGGGCCCGTGCCAGGGCTGGAGCTCTGTTTCCAAATGGCAGCTCCCACCGGAGCGCCTGCCTGCAGCAGCTCTGGCAACAGCTCATGGTTTGCACAGCTTAAGGAGACCTGGTTGTCATTGCTCCTGCGTGGAGGGCAATGGGGAAAGGTCCTGGGCATTTTCTGCTGAAGGGTTTCAGAGAACTTGTGCAGAAAGGGAGGAGTACTGATAGCCCCTCTTTCTAAAGTGACTCTTTTTGCTCGGGGATCTAATTTTGGGAACAGATGCACACCATGAGCATCTTCTGATCTCAGGGAGAACAGGAGGAGATGGGGACTGGTGGGAACGCAGCATCCATCACCGTGTTAAACATGCTGAGCTCGGTCAGCCCCTGAGAGAGACCCTGGGAGAGGCAGGAGGCTGTGCAGAGCCAGTCACGGTGGGGATGCTGCTCCTGCCTGGGGCCTCTCAGCATCACGGGAAGCAATGTCAGTGAGGGACACGCTCCCTCCCTCATCCTGTCCCCTCTGCCCTGCGAGGGAGCTGCAAGAGCCAGATGGGACTGAGCATGAACACAGAAAGGTAGCCACTGAAGGGAAGAAATTGTACAGCCCAGCCACTTTGTATCTGTGGCAGAGTTGGACTTGCAGCAATCATCTGAGTCACTGGGACCAAACTCACCACAGTGTGTAGAAGAGAATTATAGCTAAGGCATAACCTCACCCAGGGTTTGTAAACACATTCATGCTGTATTAATACCTCTTTCAATTTCCACCCCCTCCCCCCGAGATAAGAGATCAGTCTGCATCTAAAACTCCATCTCACCCAGGCAACAGAATATAAACTGAGCCCTTGGAAATCAGATAGTTCTCTGGTGCTATTCAAACGCCTCTACAGACAACAAGATGCAACAGATCAAAATCGGCTCTTTGACATTATGCACCACACTCTGTCAAGATAGCACCCAAAAGCTTCACGGGCTGAGTGCCAAAACCCATGATAGCCAACATCCTGCAGGCACTGAAGCAATAAAAATGCTGTGAAAACACTGGCCAGGGGAGAAGAAGGAAAGGCTGCCTGAAGGGCAGAGCAGGCTGTGGGTGCCCATCAGTGGGGATGTGAGGAGTACACACCCTCATGCAGCCTGGGACCTCCCTCTGCTCTCGGTGGACACCTGTGAGATCTGGGAGCTTGCCCCAGTGCCTGGGAGCTTGCTCTGCACTGGTTTGCCTTTCCTACTTTCCTTATATGCACCACGTATAAGTACAGGCATTTAGGTAAAGAGAGGCTATTTTCACTTCATTCTCCAAATGCAAGAGAAAAGGCTGCAAGAACACCACCAGGAGACTCATGGCAGATGCAAATATAGAGCCTAGATATATTCTCTGATTGTTGGGTTTGTCCTTTTAAAAAACCTTTCCCGCGCTTTTCTTTTGACAAATAATTATTCTGATTTTATCTGAAAGGTAACACCCGAATCATCCAGAACACTGATCTGAGGGTGACAGACACTGGAAGGGGCTGCCCAGGGAGGTGGTGGAGGCCCCATCCCTGGAGTCATTCAAGGTCAGGCTTGATGGGGCTCTGAGCAACCTGCCCTAGGTAGAGATGTCCCTGCTTGTGTCAGGAGGTCGGACCAGATGATCTCTAGAGGTCCCTTCCAGCCTAAACCATTCTATGGTTCTATGATTTTCTCTCCTTTATGGTAAAGCATCTTCCTTAAAAGCAACATGAGTACAACAGGGGACTGTAGAAACTGGAAGGAAAAGAGAAGCCTTTGGACGAATAGTATAAACTTGAGTATTGTGGGATATGAATGGAAATCCATCCTCCCTCTCCCTTCTCTCTTAGCAAAGCCTCCTGCCTCCTCAGGATACCATTTAGAACGGCCTCAATCCTGAGGAAAAAGGGAGTAAAAATGACACAGGGCTTTTCTTTCTTCTAGAAAATATGCTCATGAGGAACCCTAGTAAATGAGTGGATTCCCACTTGGCTGTTATTGGTGTGAGTGGAAAACCTCACTGATTATTCTTCTGTGGGGGGCAAGCAGTTATCCCAGGAGATCTCATCCCATGCTGCGACGCTCCTCTCCAGTGAAATGTTTCTGCCACTCTGATCAGGTGACAAAACTGGCATCCTTATAATTGAAAGACTCCTGTGATTTGGAATCGCTGTCTAGTCTGATCCCTGAAAGGAGCATAGGAGGTGGAGTTGCCTGGTTGAGCTTGCTGAGGTTTGGTCTCAAACACCTTTGGTTTGGCTTTGGTAGGTGCCCTTCTCCTTCGTCACTGGATATGGTGTAGGCAGAGTTTTCCAGGTAAGAGAGATGCAGCACAAGGCTCAGTAATGTAAGTTTTAAGCGGTATTGGCTCCCTGGGAATTGTGGGGGAGGGAAGATTACAAATAATGGCTTTAGAGACAAAAGCAATGTGGACAGAGAGACAGATTCCTCCCACTGCTTCTCCGGGGCTGAAGAAAACCTACAAACACAACTGAAAGCAAAGCAAAAGCTTTTCCAAACAGATGTCTCTGGGAAGGAGGAAGCCAGCCATGAAACATGTAGATCTTTAAAGTGACACAAGAGCCCCTCTGATACATTTCTAACTCCCTTGAAATCTCTGGCAATGACTCCTTGGACATAAATACGCACTTGGGCCAACCATCAGCCATTACTTTCACTTCCCAAGGCCAACACAGCAAAGCAAGAGCTGTTCTGTGGTTAAATCTCTTGTTAAATCCCTTGCTGTGTTTTCAGCCCTTCACCAGCTCCAGTGGCTTTCCCTGCATGTCCTGCAGACACAGTAAAAACGGGTGTGATTTTGATCTTCATGTACGGATGGACTTACCATGAGTTAGGGCTGGCACAGGATGAGATCAGTGGGAAATGCAGGGGCTGCTGGCAAACAGGGATATGCTGCCAAAATAACAGCCAGGTGTGGGAAATGGGGAGATTTTTCCCCACTGGCTGCAAGTCCTTCCCACCCTCCCACGATGTGGTGTGGGAAGGAAGACAGGGCTGAGTCGTGACCATGCTGGACCAGAGGAGAAGGGATCGGAGCAGGCATGGGGTAGAGGGGGAATGTGCAGCACAGCTTCCTGCGTACTTGAGTTGCACAATATTTGGCCAGCTGCACTGAAGAGTTAAAAAATGGAGCTAAGCTGTTTAAATAAGGATAAGTCTTTTGACCTACTCGCCCCTTAACACATACGGCCACATTACACTTACCAGATGTACTAAACCACACAGAACCTGAGAATTTCCCCAGTGGCTAAACTATCACTTCTGCCTCAGCCAAACTAATATTGTCACAAGGACACATCTGAAAAAAAAAACCCAAACCAAAACAAACCCAAAAAAACCCCAAAAGTACATAACATAGAATAAGGATAAAATATCACTTTCCTGACTGAGGAACACAGAGGACTTTAAAAGGTGATGGTGTGCTCCAGTAAAGCACCCTGACCTCCCATCCCTGTACCCCTGACATCTCAGGGAAACCTTCTGAAGAACAATTAGCAGAGTCTAAAAGTCATATAATGGTCTAATCCTGTGCAGAACTGGTGGTCCTTAGCACTCACATGTTTCATGAGGATCTGAAGGCATTTAAGACTGTGGGATTTTGCTGGGATGAGGCCAGACAGCTGCTGCCTGGCTGGTGGTTAAGGAAGCAGGAGGCAAAGGGATGGAGAAGAAAGGACCAGAAACCTGGGCTAGGGATGGTGGCTGGGAAGGAGAAGTGGTGGCAGTGAGAGTAGCCCAGAAGACAGCTGGAAACTATGCTCAGACGCTGGGCAGCAGCCTCATCATGTGACAGCAATGCATCCCTAGGGCTGCTGAGAAGGCAGGGTCTCCTGCCCCAGGGAGCAGCCCTTTTCTTACAGCCATCTGCTGTGAGGAGAATGGCTGGCGAGTGGTGAAGGAGCAGGGGCTCCAAGGGCTGGCAGGGCTGCATGCAGAGGGCCAGGGACACAGGGGCTGGGGCTCCTGACTCCACACATTCGTGCACTTGCTAGGGGAGGGAGAGCAGGAGGGGAGAGAGTTAAATGTAAAATCTGCTGAAAACTTCCTCCCTGGATTGCCGAAATCTTTTACTTAGTCGGGGATTTTTCTTCCACTTTGAGCAGTTTTTGTACAGTGTTAGCTTCCCTGGTCAGCTTCTATCCACTACTGATCCTTTTTGTGGTCACTGCATATGAAAAAGGAACGGGATTCAGATGCATCAGTTTCTTCATTCTCCAAATCCACCCTCTGCAGCAGTGAAAAGGCGGCGTAGGCTAATGGGCTCCTTACAAACAAGGCAACTTTTCCACTGGTGACCGGCACAATTGGTGCTGGGAGAGGGGATCGTTTGCCTCGCAGGAAGGTGTTTGCTCACCACTGAGAAGCAGCTGATTGCGCCGGTATGAAGCTGGCAGCTGACCAATGTCTTCTATTCTATGGCTCATTACCCGGGAAAGGTGACCAGTGTGACAGAGGCTTCCCACGACGATGCTGTGCAAGTACATGGGTTCGATGAAGGAGCTGAGGAGAGCACCTTGGAGTCCAAGAATGTTCCATCTGGAAAAAACAAATAAATTCAGAAGCAATAAAACACGTGGGGGGAGGAATGACCGCAAGAAAGCTGCCTTGGGAGATCAGGAAAGGCCAGCACGTGGTCAGAGGGATGAAACCATCCCAGTCCCTGTCCTGTGACACATGAAGCACCGTGCTCTTGGGTTATCATACACCCCTGGACTGATTCCTCCTTTCTGATCCTATTAGCTTACTGTGATCTCACTGGCTTAAGGAATGTATTTCTGTCTTGTGTTATTGCAAACAGAGGCCTCTTGTTGAGAGCTGTTCTATATCAAAACATTTTCTGGTTTATGAACACTGATTTAGCAGAATAATTTATTTTTTTTTCCTGCATCCATAATTTTACTCTTTTAGTGGTAGAGCTAAAATGAATGCTTTGGCCATTCTACCCTTTGTCATCCATTCGAACCATCACCTAGTCATACAGACAAGATAATACGTGTCTGAGGTGGCCAAAATCCCCACCAAATCATTGTGAATAATTTTTGCAAGCCTCACAGGCTGACGTTTCCTCGCACAAATGAAGACATCCACAAGAAGCAAATCCTGCTCCTGAACAGAAAGAAAAAGAAGAGTTACACTTTTAGGCAATTGATCTGTAACCAATAGTTTGACCTGCTCTAGAGTGTTCAGAGTCATGTCTCACCCTGTTGCCGTCTTAAAGGTGCAACCGGGTGGTGGTGGAAACCTTGGAGCTGGAATCCACTAATGACTGTGAGCTTCATACTACTGGTGTTGGATTAGTTGCCAGAACTGTTCTGTATTTTAATAGCCTATGAATTTTTACATTAAGCGAGGCACAAATACGACAGGATGCTCACTCTAAATTCTTCAGAGGGGAGGTAATTGGTTAAAAAGGGGAATAATTACAAAGGGGAATGAAGTTGGGATGCAGTTATCTTCTTGGAAAACCTATTTAGCTCAGCTCATCTAACAAGATGTTGTTCTCCACCATACAAACACTAACGTGCTCTTTTACACTCGGATCATATTTTTTATATAAGTCAAATGCTGTCAATCTGTTTGAATTGTTTTGAGTTCAGGAGTTCACACCAAAAACGATTCAGAAAATGTAGTTTGGGAGAGCTTATTTTGGCTCATTAAAAACCAAAACATTTGGAACTCTGTAGCTGTCTGAAGGAAAAGGTAAGAGGTGCTGCTATTTAAGGCAACATCCAGTGGCTGCCACGCTAAATAATGCGTTTAAAGCACCATCTCCATCAGCAGCGAGCATTATGTAGCTAATTTCTTACATCATTGTTCTTTCCATTAATTAACATTTCTCAACCGTTAGTGCAATTATTGCAGTGCCTCTATGCTGTATGTCTCTTTTCATGATTAATAAGGAGTCATTATATTTCCCTTTCCTGAAGCAGTCAATTAACACGGAATACTTTCCATTAATTACTGAATGTTTAAAACCAGCATGCTGTACCTGGAGAGCAATCTGCTCTAGGAACCTGTGACACCAATTGCTTTAAAAAGTTCTCTTTAAATTTTATTCCAAAAACACAAGCAATTTAGCTGGCTGTATTAATTTGCCTCCGAAGCAGGGCTGTGAATGAGAAACATCTTTTAATCTCATGCAAGAAAAGGCAGCCATCTGGCTGCTGAGGATTTCAGAGTCAGACTCTCCCTGTCTCCCTCTGTAAATGCAGGTCATTAAAGTAATGTGTTCATCTACATAAAACTCAAATGGAATATAAAAGGTAATATTTATATACAAACAATTTAGTCCCACAATTTAAACAGTCATTGGTTTTATGAAACATTTACTTTAGTCGATCAGATTTGCATAACTTCATTGCGGGGGGGGGAGGATTAAATTGTGGTCATTCCTGCAAATAACATCACTTTAAAGGCAAGAACTAGCTGCCTCTTTGAGTAAATATCTTATCATGATGCACAATTAATAATGCAAGCTTAAGAAACAGAGCTGCGTTCAGCTATCAGTACTAAGGCTCTGACCAGCTTCTAAGGCGACTACAGAAATTAGACAGGGATATCTTTGTCCAGATGGAAACCTGTAAGATATCAGCGTCGTTTTCAACATTTGACATTTCCTTAAAAAAACAAAACCAGCTTGTATATTTGATCGAAGGAGAGGGAAGAAAAAAAAAAAAAAAGGCAGATAAACAGCAAAACAACATATGTTCAACAGTATTTGAATTTTAGCGATGTTGCACATCACAAGAAATCATCTGAGCTTTATTTACCTAAACAGGGGATTGTGCTCAGATCGTAAATTACAAAGTAATAATGATTATTTAATTGAAATTCTTTGCAAGGAACCTGCCTCTTCTTTAGAGATAGTTCCCTGCCTAATTCTGAACATGTTCACCCTAGCGGAAAAAGGGATTCGGATGTCAATGGAATTACATTATTTGAAATCATAGTATAAACACAATCAGGTCATCCCCTATGTATTAAAAGGGCTTCATAAACATTAATTAATTCTCACAGTGCTGCTGTGAGGTGGAGCCCTGTTCTACGCACCCCGTGGAACCAAGACAGAAAGGCAGCACAATTTGCTGAAGTCTGAGGCATTAACTGGAGGCAGAGTGGCAGTGGTCTGGATACAACAGCTGTTCCTCGAGGGGGTGCTGGGTTCATTATCCCCAGCAGCTGCTGACCCACCCCCTTGGGAAGGGCTGCAGCTGGGAGGGGCCACAGCAGGATAAACAACCAAGCCAGCCAACGGGATGTTTGATACCTGACTGACCTGTGCCCCTATATAAGGGGAGGGCTGGCCTAAGCCAGGGGCACTTGTTTCAGTGTGTAGCTTTGGCGTGGCTGGAGTGGGGAAACTGGTGTCTCTGGCGCAGGTTAGAACCTCCCAGTGCCTATTGCTTGCTTTGTCTATCATTTCATTACTGCTGTCAGAAGTACTGCTGTTTTCTTCCCTCTTTGTGTTGTTTTATTGAGGTCTCCTTATCTCAACCCCTGGGGTCTCACCTTTTTCTTCTTCCTTCTGATTCTCCTTCCCATCCCACTGGAGAGGACTGGCGTGGGGGGAAGCAGTGGGCAAGTGGCTGTGTGGTGTTTAGCTGCTGGCAGAGATTAACCACACCACCTTGTTTTCCTGTCCCAAGAGAACACCCAAGCAAGTGTAGGGGGCAAAGAAACTTCTGTACTGGCCATGATGGGTTTTGATTTGGAGGTGTAAGTAGATACAAGACAAAGTGGACAGTGGGACCAGACTAAGAAGCAAAAGAGGAGAAACATAACAAAGAATAGAGGGCATGAGAGCAAGCTATGCCTGAGGGGTAGAGTGGTGTAAAAAGGGACCATCCCAGAATCAGACAGCATCCTACAGTAGGAAGGACAGAAACATCAGAAGAGATGCTGACACAAAAGGTACTATTTGGTGGGGAGTGCTTGCCAGGTGCTCTTGAGCAATGCCAAGGCTGGTGTCCACTGTGGTGGTGAAAGGGGATGAGGTGATGGCGCTGCCAGCTGTATGCTGGCCACTTCCCCATTCAACATGGCACTGTCTCTCCACTTGGAGAATAAAGGTGAAAAAGCAGAGTAGGAGCTCTGCTTTCAAGTCTAGCCCAGGTTTGTCGAAGTGTTTGGCCAGCTGTCTCTGGAAAGCAGCCCTGGGTGCGTGCAGGCGTCCCATGAGGTCAGCACCAGTCCTAGGGAAAGAGGGGTCTGGTGCTGAGCTGGCCAAAGCTAGAGCCTTGCACTGCTGCCCTGGGCCTTCAGACCACAGCAGAAGCACATTAATGATGGGGGGAAATTTTGGTTACTCATTCTGCTTCTGCTCTGTGGATGAAGAGCCCCACCCTGGAGGGCAGCCAGTTCAGTATTTTGCATAAACAGTAGATTTAACTGACAAATATTTGGGGGAAGCTCTTTCATCCTGTATACTGTTCATCCCTTGACCAACTTACGTGGCTCCTGGGCTGACTGGGTCCTTTGATACCTGCACATCTATGGGATTATCTGGAGGTAGATGACAGGGAAAGATCTGTCAGAGGGACAGTGAAACTATCATAAGGGTGTTCATTTTTGAAGGAGCTATTTTTCTGTAGTCTAATTTAGGCCCATGAAAGTAGCTGTGTTCCCATCTGTAACAAAGTGCTCTCTTCAAATGTGGCTTTTCAAAATAAAATTATTATTCAGAGCAATGCAGTGTTGCATTTTGGGTCCTCAATATATCAAAGTGACTTTTCTGGCTGTGAGGAAATATGCTGCATCATTCTGAATTTCCTTAATTGTGCAAGGTTTTGAGGGCTGTTTTCAAGGACACACATCTCTCTAATAACTTATATGCTGTAGGCTTCATAATAACCCTTCCAATAAAGTGAAAATCAACCCACTACTCCCTTAGTCACAAATCTTATTTAAAAAAAACCAACCAAAACCCCAAATCTTCATCGAGCAGGATCAATAAAACCAAATGTCTCCCCTTTCCACTTACAGAGGGGAGGTTTTGGTGCTTTAAATGGAAGGAAAGTATACCCTTCTTTTTGTTCAAACAGCAGATATTACTGCACTGTTTACAAAGACAAAATCCCATGTCTAGTTTTCAATATAGATAATCCTTGAATAAATATATTTTTACCTGTTTGTCAATCATGGAAATGCCAGCAATGAAGTGGGAGGCATCCCAGAGCAGGCAGCCTTTCTATAGTTAGATGCTGCGCTCCCCCAGCCCTGGATGTGGGGTGGGTTGAGGGTGACCACCCCCCAGAGAGCCCTCCTGCAGCTCCCATGCTCCTAGCAGCTCAGGACCACCAGTGAGGTGTGTGAGGAGATGTGTCCTCAAGTGACGACACCATCCCAGCCTCCACACCTGCATCTTGTAGCACCATTTCACTGCACCAGCTAGCTGCAGCCCCTCCCTGGGAGCTACTGAAATAGGGATGGTGGAAATGCTGGGAAAGGGGCTTGGAGGAAAACCTGCAGGGATGCAAAGGGCTGCAGCCTCATGCACGTGGCTCGTGGCCCATCTCTGAGACCTGCTGTGTCACCTGGAGCCCCTTTGCTGAGTATTTCCAGCGTTGGTTTGCACATAGTGTCGCTGAAAGCCCAGAGCTGATCTGTTCCTGCCCCTGAACCCCTGTGAAACCCACATGTGGAGAAATCCACATGATGCTTCAAAACATCTCGGGGAACTGTGCTGACCTGCCACTGAAGCTTAGTGAGACTCAAGTGTCTCTTTGGGACCTTTGGAAACCTGGCCTATTAAAAAAGCTCTGCTGATGATTTCCAAAGCTTGTTTTGTTAAGGCTTTTTAAAAAAGACACTTTTTTTTTTTTTTTTTTTTTTTTTTTTTTTTT
>JANHGN010023534.1:0-27010 GCA_024605025.1 Megaceryle maxima
AGTTTTTGCCATACTTTATGTTTGTAAGATGCCTGTGGAATATACGTGGTGCTTTCCTTTTTTTTTTTTTTTTTTTTGTGTGGGTGGTTTTTTTTTTTTTTTTTTTTTTTTTTTGTTTGTTTGTTTTTTGGTTTTTTTGTTTGTTTTTTTTAATATATAAATGGGGAACTAAACAGCAATTTTCCCAAGACTTTTATTGTGGCACTAAAAGGATCTCAGCTGAGATCCCCGTGCTGAGAGTGCATTGTCTGAAATGCATCAGTTTGGGTGGGTTTTACTCCTCCAAGATACAGGTGGTGTGATTTGGGTGCTGGGGACTTGGGTGGCACCCAGCACACCCTGTGCAGTACCACCACTGCCTTTGCACACCTTTTCCAGGGCCAAAGCACATAGGTTAGACACACAGTTCAGAGCTGTGCTTTGGAAGGAGTGGGGCAGTATGCAAACAAGTCATTTTTTAATCATTTCAGCCCCAAAAGTGCCTGCTTTATTTAGTGTTCAAACTCAGAGTTAGCTTTTATTGGTAATTTTTAATTGATACCTATACGTGACCCATTTAGCCCAAGCTTGGGGGATGGAATGGTTTAAGGGTATGTTAAGGCTGTGCAAAAGGGACATGTGTCAGATTACCCAGCCGTAGCAAATTTCTTAAGGGTTTTGACATGACAGAGCCTCAAGACTAAAGTAAGACGTTAAGTTTCAAGTCTTCCCGGTAGAACTAAGAGTAGTAGTTTATAAGATCTAATGACTGGGGCTGATTTTGCTCTGCAACAACATACTGGAACCTGAGTTTTGCACTGTTGCCTGAGCTGAGCTGAGGCTCTTGAACGTGAAAATAATCTTGATCCTAAGCCGTGGCAATAGAAGCATATTTTTCTATCTTTTGTATGCTTTAAAAATATTGCACTCCACAAATGCTGTGGGTTTTTGTCTGTTGGTTTGGTTTTGTTTTGTTTTGGCTTTTTTAAGACATGTCATCTCTACACTGAGAAGTTGTATTTAAAGATCTCAGAGCCTTCAGCTCTATCACCACCTTCCCCAAATCCTTCCCAGGAATATCCTGCCTGCACAGTTTATGCTCAGTGGCAGATCACTGTATGCACAAATAACATGGCAATGAAAATTCAGCCAGCCTGAGCATTGCAAACTAGAAATGCAGCTCCCCGCTAATGAAGCGCGTAGCCATTTGCTTGCAGGATAGTGTGCTTACCCTGAAATCACAGCAAGAGACTGTACGGGATGGGGTTGTGCTATTGTACAGCTCCAGCTTCCCAGCTCAGTGGTGGCTGGATGGAAAACATCTCGTTAGTGGTGGGTTTTGTTATTTCTTTAGCTCTTTCTGGACAGAACGTACCTCATGATTTCGATATGTTGATCGTTGACTCCTCTTGCTCCTGAGCGTAGAAATGATCATCACAAACTAGAGAACCAGCCCAGTGCTCCATACTTTGGGCTACAGCAGCAAGGTTTTGCTGTGGGCATCTAGAGAGCTGTAAATTGTCCTGTAGCATCACGTGCACAGTGCCATGGTGGGTGTGTGCCCTGGTGCTGTGGCTCTGTTCCCAGACTCGGGCTGGTTTGTAGATAAATTCCCTGGAATCATAATGTGCATTAACCAGCGCCGAGCTGTTTTGGTACTACTGCCTTCCATGTTAATTGCCTAACAATTTGGATAATTTGGAGCATCTGCTCCATTCAAATGACATGATGCTTCATTTCCTCTAAAGATCCCAGCGTGTGTGTAAAAAATGTAATGTTTATGCAACAGCCAAACTAAATTGGCCAAAATTATGTTTTCCCCTTATCAGCTTTCCAATTAATTTTGCTTTTATAGGTAAATGGTGTAATTAAGTTATTTGTGGTTTCAGGGAACCCAGCGAGAGCTCCATTCCCTTTTATATCGAGGCAGTGTAAACTGCTCTGAGTGTGTAAAAGGGATTGTAAATAGGTATTAAGACCCTTTCCAACCCACTGATGTTGCACAGTCCCACACTGGGTCTGACTTCCAGTGCTTCATTTAGGACCAGGCAGAAAATACCTGCGGCAGCTGAGCCCAGGGGCAGTGGATCTGAGCTGCAGGAGCCGAGCAGCTTTTTCCAGGCACTTTTACCCTTTGAGCCATTGAGTGCCTCTCTTCCCAAAGGTTGCTGTCGCATCCCTCCCTTCCCGCAGTCTTCCTCCCCGTGCTGCGCCTGGCCCCGCTTGTCTGTGGGCAGTGGGTTGCGGTTTTCCTGTCCTCACTTCCCGGTTCCCACAGGAACCAGCCGTGCCCACCAGCCGGGACGGAAAGGGGCCTGAGATAGTCACAGGGAGGGGGGGGATGACGTCCATTTGACATCACGTCAGCTTCATCTTTTTAGACTGCGCCTGGACTCTGCTTTTCCCTCACTGGGTAGGAGGGACTTCCCACACCATATGGTGGAGCAGCTGCTCCCTATGCCCCTGCAAACCCCAGGGCGTGGGCTGGGAAGCACGATGCTGATGTTAAATGCATTTTGTACCCACGTGGTCAGCAGCTGGGGCTGTGTCTGGAAATCTGTAGGGCTGGTGCTGGAGGTGTGGCATGCTATGTAGATTCCTCATTTTCTCTGAGAGGTGCTGTGGCTTCTTTGTGCCCCAAATTTGGGACCTTATTTCTGTTACATACTAAATAGTGGTGGAGAGGAATTTCCATACTTGACCTGATAGGATGTTGAGTGGAAACTGAACCAGGGCTGCAGTGTGAGCTGGGATGCAGGAGGTCCCAAGCTCCTGGCCCTGGCTCACCAAGGAAGGGCTGTACCCATCCACCTCTGCCCACATTCCCTCCATGGGATAAAACCCCTCCGGCTCTACATGAGGGAGGCCACACATTTTTGAAGGGCATCCTTCTTGGACAGCTGACTTCTCCTTGAGCCCCAGGGGTGCAGGTGCCCCACGGCCAGCCCCACAGAGCAGTGCTGCTGTATGGGTATGGTTTGGGCACAGCTGCTCCTTTTCTGCCCTCAAATTAACATGTTTTCCTCTCTCCCCCGCAGTTTTATCTGCAGGCCAGATTCACGTGGAAGGGAGCCCGCCTGCTCCGTCCCCTCCTCCAGTTCACCCTCATCATGATGGCATTCTACACCGGCCTGTCCCGAGTGTCAGACCACAAGCATCACCCCACCGATGTGCTGGCGGGCTTTGCACAGGGAGCCCTGGTGGCTTACTGCGTGGTGAGTATGGCAAACTGTGTGAGGAATGGCACTGGCAATGCTGGTGGGGGTCCTGGGGGAACAGCAGGCACCTCCCCAGCCCATGCTGCTGCAAGCTCATGTAGGACATGCTCTGGGGGCTTGGGCTGGTGTCATCCCTGTGTAAACCTCTTTTGCAAGTGCTGTGGCTCAAGAGCACAGCACCCTACCAGTCTGATGGTGGGTGCTCTGATGGGCACCTAGCGAAGGAGGGTACTCCTGCCAGTGCTTTCCTCTCCCTGTGAACAAACACTGCTGCTGTGCTGGAGGGATGAAGCAATTCCTCTTCTCTCCTACCCAAACAAACTTCATATTCAGCAAAAAATGCAACCATTAGGGTTTTTCCCCATCAGCTTTGAGCCTGGAGGCTCCTGGCTAAAGGAGCCCTTCACTGAGGCAGCTCAGGGTGCCGAAAAGGTGTTTAGAGAAGGGAGAGTATTTCCCTCCTGGCCAGCAGCATTCACTTCTCCAGCCTCTATGCAGAACAAGCACCAGCTCATTTGCAGAGCTTTCCTCCAGGCTCCAAGGGGGGAGGCTGTTGTGGTTGGGATTATGGCTCTTCCCTCCACAATCCAGCCAAATGCTGTCCCCTGGGAGCAGGAGCTGATGCCTGCCCAGCGAGGGGAGGCAGGGTGCCTTGCTTTGGGGTGGGGGGTGGCAAAATGGTGAACAAAAGCTGTGCCCGCTTGTTGCCGGCTGCTGGGCTTGTTCTCATGCAATTTGCTCTCCAAAGAGTGACCTGATTGCACAGCCCTGTAACTTGAAGTGACACATGTAGATGTTTAAAGTAGACAGGGTGGCGGGCACTGGGTAAAGTGGCTGCCTTGCATAGAAACAAAGAGGCTGGGGGTTATGGTTGTTCCTGGATCTGTGCAAACTCCTGAAAGCAAGGTTTTTAATGGCTTTCCACTTTCTTGGCTTGTTTTTTGGGTTGTTTTGTTTTGGTTTTGTGGGTTTGGTTTTGGTTTTGTTTGTTGTTTTGTGGTGGTTTTTGGGGGTTTTTTTTGTTTTTTTGTTTGTTTGTTTGTTTGTTTGTTTTAAACTGCTCTAAAAGTAAAGCAGCCCTGGAGGCAAGGAATTAAATTCACTAATATTATAGTTAGCAAGGAGAGAAAATAAGTTATTTATATACTTTCCACTCATTGATGATATTTCAAAGCCAAGACAAAAATGTCACGTCAGGAAGTTTTTATGAAGTATTAGCTCTCTGAGCAGTAGCTGTTGGGTTTTGCTGTTGCCTGATGGCAGCATCCCATGTGGGGCCAGCAAATTCAGAGGAGGAAACTAGAGCGGCATGTGCGGGCGCTGACGCACACCGCTGCTGTAATGCCTGCTCGCAGCTACAGCGCTACAGGTCTGGTGCCCTTCTTCCCAAGATTGTCTGCGTGTTTCTTCCAATCCTGGTGACCTTTTCCAATCCCAGCAGTCGGCTGTAGCAGTGCTGGTAGCCCTTGGCCAGGCAGGGAGCAATGAAGCAGCTTGTCTCAGACCAGGTGCCAGAATTTGTGTCGTGGGTTTGTTGGGACACACGGTGCACATCGCCAAGTGGTTTACAAAAGGATGTGTACCTTTCCGTGTGCCTTTCTGCTCAAGAGGTGGGATAACAGCAATACATAGAGGGAGTAGGGACCAGGCGATCCATCCCTAGATCCCAGCAGCAATTTCAGAAAGACAATAGCCCTCCGGATGCTCGGGATGGACGTCCGGATGCTTCCTGGCCGGGGCAAGCGGCAGGGCTGGCAGTCCTCTCCGGCAGCTGGAAGTTGTGCTGGGAAGGGGAGGCTGCAGTAGTGCTGGGCTGGTTTTCCTGTGTCGAGGTAAACTGACATAGGAAGCAGCTGCCTGGACTTTCAGAGACGGGCTCATGTTTGTCTGCGAGCCCAGGACAACCTGCGCTGCTCTTAGCCTGTTTGTGGAAGGGGCAGTGTCTCCAGACACTTCGCAGGCATGGCTTGGTGACTGGGGACATCTCCAGTAGCAGCTTAGGACTTGGAAGTGTTTAAACTCAACCCTTGTCCTATTTCATCAGCTTGCAAAGAACCATCTATATGTTGTTCTTTTCCTGAACCTGGCTTTGCTTGGTGTGAGCCATTGCCAAGGAGGAGCCAGCAGACTTTCCTCCTTTTGGAACATGGCAGCAAGGGATGAGAAGAAGAGACTCCTTGGAGTTTGTGTTTAGTGTACAATTTAGCAGCTTTTTGCAAAAACTGCTCTGTAGTTACAGGTATGTCTTGGGGGTCCTTGCCCAGCTCTAGGATCCTGCTCTCTTGAAGCAGATGGAAGGACCTGGAGACTTATCACCTGCAAACCACCCTGGGTGCTCCCAGACACCTCTTCACCCAGCAAAGCCTTCAGGAGTCCCCTGTGATAACAGTCAAAGGTTGTATCAGGCTGTAATTTTCAGCAGAAACCAATTGTGGATTTCATCTCTGAGGGCTGCCAGACCTTAAATCCAGGTTGTGCTGCAGCAGACACGTTTGTCCTTCCGTGCCTGAAATAACAAGCAGAAGACATTAGTGTCAAGCACTTCCAGCTGATGAAACATTCAGACTCAAATCCAGGGTGAAATATGATGAGGATTTCTTAAATGGAAATAGTTGTTATGTGCGTTGTAGATGGCCTGCTGTGTGTGTAGTGTGTGTCTCATCTGATGGAGAAAGAAAAGGGGAGAGGTTGGAAGGACGTGCTCCTGGTGTTGCTCTGGTTAGCTTAGATGAGTTGTTTTAAACTCTCTGTATGTGATTTGAAGATTTCTTCAGTATAAGGAATGGGAATTGTTAAGTGGCAATTTAAGATACTGGCTTACTTTCTATAATACGAGCTCACTCTTCTGCCATCGAGTTTTCTTTATGGGTGGAGAGCACCTTCTACAGGAAATGGAGCTAATCCAAGTGAAAAACTTTGCACGTTTATTAGTACTTTTTTGTGTTAAACAGTTCAAGCATTAGGAGGATTTAACACACTGTTTTAACCCCCAAAGATCACGTTTCATGAGTCCTCTTAAGTGTTTATATAACCTCCAGCCATGTTAAAGTGAAATAGAGTTTAAAGCGAAATGAAAACTCTTAGCCAGTCTCTGAATCAAACCCTGAAAAGCAGCAAGCAGCACAGTAAAAGCCAAAATACCCGAGATGACACTCTGCCATAACTCATTCCTGTTCAAAATAAGGACCAGACTCAGTGTAATCCCCATGTGCTCCTTGCACTCGGCAATCTCCTCCCATAAATCAATTTGTCATGGCTATCTTGGGGCAGAAATTGGACATCTTTTTGATTGAATCCAGCTCTTTGAGGTGGGCAAGGGAGCAAGATGGCATCAAAAATGCACCGAGCCAGCTGAATGGGGGTTTTACAGTTATCAATGACCCAAAAGAAAACCACTGTCAGAGCAGATCAACATGCTTTTATACTGCAATGCTGCAGCAAGAGGCCAGATTCCAACTTAGCATCCTAGCTGGGATCAGTTGGATCCTCTTACTTAACCAAATGTACAAACACTGCCACTCGGATGCCATGTAAACAACTTTATCAGCTCCTTTATACAACAAGGCAGCCAGCCAGCAGCACGTACACTGAAAAAGGAGCTGGTTCATATGTTGTCTCCTTCCCCGCTTTCCACAAAGCAATAAAAGCCAAGCAACAACTCCTCAGCTTCCTGCATCCCCAGTTATAATTGTAGGAGTAAATTGCCACTTATAGCAGGTTTGCTGTCTGTTCAGCTCAGCTCCTTATCTTCCCGTGTTGATAGGGACTTTCAAAAGTTGTGTTCAAGGATAACTAGACCTGCTGCGTAGGGTTCTGGGTAGCTAGAAAATGTGGAGATGCAGGTGGGTAAAACCTTTGCTCCCTCCCTGTGTCACCCAGCCTGGATGTACTAATTCGATATTATCCTTTTGAGCACCTTGGACTTATTTTATTTTTAATGGTTTATCTTGTTGCTTAAATGTTGCATTTGAGTCCTGTGAGGAAAAAACCACAAATGTGCTACTAATTCCTACACCACATGCTGCTCCTGCTGGGGCTTCGGCTCAGCAAACCCACAGCTCAGTCCGAATTATCGCTGCTTATCTGAGATGAATTGGCAGATTTGGGCTGGCAGAGGCAGTCAGCAGAAGGTTGAGGTGCCAGCTGACAGAAGGATGAGTCCTTGACACTTTTTCCTCCATTCAGAGGATCAGTGTTGTCTGACTCTTTTCCCTTCTGGCGTGGGGCTGAGGTTTGGCAAGGGAGAAAGTGCCCCGGTCCTGGAGGACCGATAAGCTTTGTTCAGCAGTTGCCAAGGGAGGATGTGGAAGTTTCCTTCCAGCGCTTTGTTTCTTATTGTGTTGCTACCTCCCGAAATTGCCAAGCACTGGCTTTTTCACATCCGGGAGAGGGGTTACATCACGGGATATTTAGGAAGAAGTAGTCAGGAATAGCTTCTCCTCTGCTTAGGCTTTGGCTTCAGGACCAGACCCCAGCTCTGTGCACTGGTGCCTTGGTGGGGCGTGAGGAGAGCGTCACTCACCATTGACTCACTGCTGATAACTTTCAACACAGCTCTGCTGTGAAAGCTTTTAATTGCCTACCTGATGTCTGGCTGAATGAAGTGTTTGACGCCAACTCCATCCCTAAAACCACTCACCATGAGTCAGGCCAGCCCTTTGGAGACCTTTGTTCTTCTATTGGACTGTGGGCCATGTATCTGTTTCCTGGCTTTTCAACCCATTGAGCAGAGGTTTGGGTATTGCACTCGGTGATTACGCACTGAGAAATTAAATTGTTCTGTAATGTTTTGATGTTGTGTTTTGTGAGGTCCCGGCCTTTTTCCGTATTGTACAGAAAGGTGGTAGCAGGCTCTTGGCATTTCACAGCTCTCGGTGTTACTGGCAGACATTCAATAGCACAAAAAGTGCTATTTTTGCAGCTTGAGGATGTATATATATTCTCTGAATGATGTTTTTGAACAAAGCATCAACCAGTGCGGCTAAGTTTGCCTTTTCCACTTATTCCTCCAGGTGTTTTACGTCTCAGATCTCTTCAAGCCCAAGACAAAGACATGCCTGCCTCCACCACCCATCCGGAAGGAGATCCTTTCACCTGTGGACATCATCGAGCGGAATAACCATCATAACATGGTGTAGACCTTCGAGAAATCGGATGGGTGTTGTATTTTAAATTTTTTTGTTTTGCAAAAAATGACTGCTGACAGCAACTACCTGCTGCTCTCAAATCTCATCAGACAGTAGAATGTAGGGAGAGACTTTCTTGCCCGACCAGTAAAGTCTTACTCTGTGGTCTTTTCAACTTGTGACATTTGGATGAAAGGGGTGGTGGTCAACTAAGGCAAAAGCGACAAGGAGAAAGAAAAAAAAAAAAAAAAATACAAACCACAAAAGCCGAACAAACAAAGAGAGGTGCCGGAGTTCTGGATGTGCAATTGGTTTGAGTGTTCATGTTGTAGTGAACGCCAAATTGTTCATAGCCTAAGGAACACTAAGGGATTTTTGGAAAGCTGGCCATCTTAGGGTTTTTTTATTATTTTTCTCTTTTTGACTATGAAGATTTCCAATGCCTGCAAGAAAAAAAAATAAATAACAGAAAGCAAACTCCTCACGACTAAATTGTATAGCACTATATATGAGAAACAGCACTGAGTCAAGATCTGGGATTGGCTTGTAAGAGTTGCTTTTTTTTCCTCTCTTTTTGATACTAGTTTAATTTTTGCCTCCTCTATTCCATACTGTGACTTAGTTTAGAAGAAGCTTGCCCAGTCAAAGGTCTCCAAAGGCTCTCTGTTCACACTACACGCTTTTAACGAGCAGTCCTGAGATGCGCAGCCAGGCTGAGTCACTCCATCCTCTGTGCAGAGACGCCACATTTCTTCCTCTCCTCTCGCTCCCTGGCGAGGGTTGGCGGGTTCGTGCTGCCCGACCCTCCCCAGGCACATGCAGCACCAACAACTCGCCCTTCACAAAAAGAACATCCTCTGCTTCCTGGCCATCCCCTTCCCCTCAAAAAAAACCCCAAAAAAACCAACAAAAAAAAAAACCAACAAAAAAAAACCACCGTAGATTTTCTGTGCACCGGTGGGAGCTGGCGGTTCACAAGTGGGTAGCGGCGGCTCCGCTGAAGACAGACGCGTTCGCACTACAACCTCGGGGCTGAGTCCTGGGGAAACTTTTATTCTGCAGTTTTGGGACGGGCTGCTGGGCGGCACGTCCCAGCCTGGGTGTCAGTCAGTTTGTGCATCCATCCTCCTCCTCCTCCTCCCTTGGGCACCCCGGTGTGCGCCATGGCAGGTACCAGGTCCTGTGCTCCGCTCGCTGACACCAGTGGTAAATCAGTTGTGCCCGTATCAAGTGTGATTATTTTATTATTTTATATTTTTTTTTTGGCCCAGAAACCACAGGTTCTTGGTTTGCAGCCCTTTCACAGAGCACGGTTGCAAAGGGATCCCGCAAAGCACGCAGAATGGCCATTTGCACATCCTTCTTACAGAATCCGTCCTATCATTTCAACTATAGCAAGCTATGATTTTTTTATATATATAAATATTATATAAATAATGTATAAAACCTTAAAAATTAACTATGTAAAATATTATTTCTGAAACAATTTTAGATATATCCACTATGACTATAAACTGTGTCCTGACCTGTGTTATTTACATTTTGCTGCTTAAAAAAGCATTGAATTAATTTTTTTATAGTCGACTAAAATATTGTAGTTCTGTGGTAGTAATATTTTAATGAAAATAACTACAATTAGAGACGTTTGTATAAAAATAAAAAAATCATATTAAATTGTCTGTATTTTTGTAATGTTCCATTTTGTAAAGAGAAGAATATTCAAAGACTTTTGTAGAATACAAAATTGAAGTTTGTATCTGCGAAATTATTGCTGTATAAATGTGCTTTTTAAATAAAAGCTCATAACACAACTAAACATCCCAGTGCGAGTTGCCTTCGGCCTGTGGGTTGACCTTCCTCTGCCAGAAAACTAGTGTCCTTGCCCACAGGGTCAACTTGGGGTGACCCTTTTAGATCTGATGATATGTGAGGGCATCTGGAAGAGACCTGATACCACGGTTGATGGGTGTGCAAGAAGGTCTCAGCAGCTCCTGGCTGGAGAGGGTGTAATGGGGACACTTGTGGGTTTGCATTGACCTGCTCTGGGCTATGCACAGTCTTTGAGCAAATCCTTTTGAGCAAGGGCATCCTCTTTTTCTTTACCAATATTATAAAGTTGTATTACTGAAATAAAATAGAGGCTAAAGAGCCACAGCCTGGCTGCCAGGTGTCCTGAACCCTGGAGCTCAGGGAGGCTTATAAGGGTGTTCTGCACCAACCCCCTTTTCCATGAAAAACAAGCACTTTGCAACTGAATAAAAAACTTGCAGCTCGCTGCGTTGCAAAGATGTGGGTGAAAGAGGAAAAGGAGAAAAAAAAAAAGATAAAGCCCACAACACTTGCTCAGATAGGCACATGTGCACAGCATACAGTTACAAGGCAGCCTTGGCTTTTCTTAATTTTTTTTTTTTAATATTACTATTTTTTTTCCTCCTCTGACTTAGGAAAATGAAATTCTCAGCAGTGACACATGGCCAGAGCCGCGTTTCGGCCACTCCTTGGGCACACCACATCAGCGAGATAACGCGGCACAGAAATAATTTGCAAGAATGCACGACAGGAAGCAAATACCACATCAAACTGCAAATAAATAGCAGGTGGAAATTAAGCAAGCAGAGCTCAGCTCACACTTGCTATTATTATCCTAATTAGTAGCAATATTTTATTACGCGTGGAAAAACTTTGTGAACCTGCACCTGTCCTAAATGCAAAGAGAGTTTTCTTGGGGCTGTGGTGATTTGGAAGTGTTTGGGGGTTGAGTGTGTGAGGCTTCAAGGCAATGGTTGTGAGAACAGACTCTCAATCCCCAGTTTATCTCCAAAATAACTCTGCCCAGATCAAAGTATGCTGGGTGGGAGGAGGAAGCCCTGCCATGACCCTGTCACCTCTGCTTGTGCCTGGCAGGAGCTTGGCCCTGTAGACCCCTCACATGTGGGGCTGGCTCCGGTGCAGCAACTGCTCAACTGAGAAAAGTGTTTGCGTTGCATCTTAATCCCCAGCTACTTGGAAGAAAACAGGAATGCAGATGTCTGGGTGAAAGAGGAGGGTTTGGTGAAGTGTCAGAGGGGAAACAAGGCAATCAGAGCTGGTGGCTGCAGGGCCAGCGAGTCATAGGACCTCGCTCAGGATGTTTGGGTCAGGTTGAAGAGAGGGAGAAAAGGCCATGGATAAATTTATGGAAGGCAAAAGGCTTGAATGTTATAGCGTGGAGCTGAGTGTCAGCAGTGCCAGGTCCTATTTCTGTCTGAGCAATGGTCGTTTCCTCCTCTGCTTCCCATCTGCCTCCCCAGTGCTTTCCAATCCCATCCGCACCCTTGGGCTGGGAGGGTAAGGGCAGCTTCACAGGGCAGCCTGTGCCCAGGGGGGTGCAGCTTTGGGGCGCTCACCTCTTCTGAGTTCCTGGGAAAGAGATTGAGGGAAGTGATAACTGCTGGAATTATGGATGGGAGAAAGTGGTATGTGGTGGCAAGGTCTGCAGAGACCTTTCTGGGTAAGCCAAGTGTAGAGTTTAGGTGCTACAGGAGGAACAAGCACTGGTATTAAATGAGCATTTCATTGAAACCCCAGAGAGAAGTGAAAGGAAGCCAAAGGAGTGGGGCTGTAGGTACCACCAGCCGTGAGCACGGTGATGGGGCGTATCTGTTGCCATCGCTTCCTGCAGGGCAGGAAGGAAGTGAAAGAGAAATGGGCGAAGTAAAAAAAAAAAACCAGCCCCAAACGAGCACTAGAATCCCAAGGCAACCGCTTCTGCGGGTGGGCCCCGAGCAGTGTCTGCATGTGCAGCTGGAGCTCGCACCTTGCACAGCTGCTAGGTTGGGTCCTTCACACAAACACACATCAGCAGAGATGCTGAACAGCCAGGGGACACCAAGGCTGGTGGTTTACATGCTGCTCCACACGCTGAAGCTCTCTGCAGCTATTCCAGTGAGGGAGATGGATGAACAAACTTAGGTGTATTCATGCAAGTCAGGCGTGTTGCTGGAGCCGGAGGCTGGATGCTGGTTGTGCCTTCAGTGCTGCAAAATCTGGGCTCTGCTCATGCCGATTCTAATCAGAGGCTGTGGAGCACCCAGCACAGCCTCCTACCTTTGATGCTTGGGCCTGGCTGGCAGATCCTTTCTGCACAAGGGGCTGTTCTGGTCAAACCTGTCTTTTTTTTTTTTGCACAGAGACCGGTTCAGCGTGTTTTCTCAGGCAGGGATTGTGCGTGCACCTGACTGCCATGGAAGCAAGTCTTTTGTTCCAAGGTAAGAAAGGTTTACGCAAGCCCCAGGTTCAGCTTCACTCAGCAAGAATGCTTGACAGCCTTCAGAGGCTGAAGCTATTGTACTTCTGCTCAATGATTTTCGGATATGAAGTTCTCGATCGAGGGAGGGGGAGGGCGGAGATTGTCTTACAAGCTGAGACCTGTTTTTCTCATGCTCTGAGCTTGCCTTGTTTTGGGTGTCCAAATTTTTCATTCAGCTGTTTGTAAAGATAAAACGATCATTCAGCCAGGGAGCCAGAGGAAGGATCTCTCGGGCTGAGGTCCTGCAGTGCTGATGTCACACCTATGTCTATGGTTGTGGTTCAGCACCAATATGTCCATATATGTCCCTATAGCCAGCACCCTGCAGTGGCTGCATTTCTCCCCCCCCATCTCCCCTTTCTTTTGACACACCCTCTGCCTTCATCCACTGTTGTCCCAAAAGGCAAATAATTCCTACCTTGTGTTTACCTCTGAAGACCAGATCAGAGGTCCAGATTTTATGAATGAAGTGAATCACTTGCCTCCTGGCTTCTGTAAACATGGTCCATATACCTGCCCACAGACAGGAGCTACTGCCAGTCTCCTCCAGACTTTCCCTACCCTTGGCTGCTGGGTGGTGGTCCTGGCACAGCCCCGATGGCCAACTGCTTCTCTCACCAAGCTACGTCAAGGTTGAACAGCAGCCGTTGCCTTCACCAAAGGAAGCAGGAGGTAAAAAACAACCTCCTGTTGACTCAGTGGGGGGGGCAAAAAAACACACAAACAAACCCCAAGACCCAACAACTTTCAATTATCACCTTTGCTCACCACCCCCACTGGCACCAGCCGGCGCGGGAGTGCCTGCGTTAGCTTGTCTTGAGTTACAATTTCCTCAGGGCACAGACTACACCTATGTATGTGTTTGGGTAGTAGTGCTCAGACTGGTTGTGATGAATCCCCGCCCTGTCCTATCTGTAGCTAGAAGGGAGCGAAGTCACCAGGAAAATGTCCCGGTTTCCTTAGAAAGTCTCGTTCTGCCAGTTCCTGCCCTACCGGAGAGCCGCCGACTGCCACCGCGGCGGTAGCTCGCAGGCAACGCTGCTTTTAATATATAGTGGTGCAGGCTCGTGCAGTGTTTGATTTTTTTTTTCTTTAACCCAGAAATTAACCTTCTTGGGTTGTTTTTTATTATTATTATTTATTTTTATTATTATTCTTTATTTCATCTCTCATCGGATGAGTCTCAGTGCTGCATTTTGGGACACGTGAAGTGCGAGGCTGCCGGTTAATTCACTGCTGGTGGCAAAGGCATCAGCATCTGCGGTGTTTGGAGGCATGAACTCCACAGGGTTTGATCTTGCTTTGTGCTAAGGGTTCACAACCAGTGGGAACAATGGGCTATTATTTAAGAAAAACACCTTTTAGTGTTTCCACGTGTCAGCAGAAAATCAAGAAAA
This sequence comes from Megaceryle maxima, assembly GCA_024605025.1. Taxonomy (NCBI): domain Eukaryota; kingdom Metazoa; phylum Chordata; class Aves; order Coraciiformes; family Cerylidae; genus Megaceryle; species Megaceryle maxima. The sequence goes on from JANHGN010023534.1 coordinate 14,009, forward strand.
AGAACCACCAAAACCTGTGTACGCACATGTCTATGGATGGGAGAAATGGGAATTGAGGAGACTTCAGCCTGCTCCTGAAGTCTTTGACATGATTACAATTATACCAAAACTTGAAATAATGTGACTTCTCTTTGCCACCTGAAAAAGGAACAAAATGAAACAAAGCCATCACTTAGTTTGTATGGGAAGTGATGTGAAAAGCTTGGCTTTCTAGCCTTGCTTTGACATCTCCATTTCCAGGTGTGTGGTGTGAGAGCATGCTAGCTGAGGTCAGCCTGAGATATAAATTAAATAAAGAAGCGTTTAATTTGTGCTAGGCTGATCTTCCCCTGGAGAGACATCATGAATGGAACAGGAAGAACTGTGCTATTTTAATAAGGAACTCAGAAACAAAATAAAATCTAAAAGATATAAGAAAATAAGAGAAAATTTAAAAAAAGAATTAAAAAAGAGAAAATAAAGGAATAAAATATAATCTAGAAAAGAAAACAAACCCTCTTTTCATCCGAAGGAGGAAGGGAGGCAAATCTCCTGTGAACACCATCATTTCAAACGGACCTGCCTTCTGCACAAGCACATAATTTGCTTATTTTCAAAGAAAATTTTAGTGATGTTGAAGGCAAATGAATAACATTTCCCCAGCCTCACAGGGCTTGTCTGAACAAGAAAAGTTGTTAATGTTTAATATGAGGTGAACTTTTAATCCATTTCATTAAACTGTGTAGATATTCTTAGGTCAGTTTTAAGCAGGATTAGTCCTGTTTACCTCAAGTCAAGTAAGCACAAGTATAACTTCAACTGATATAAGTCTTACTTAAAGGAAGAGTAGCTACCAAGGCTTAGGGAGGGGAAAAAGCTTTTTAAAACAAAATATGGGATTTGCTTTGATTGTTTTTTTTTCTTGACAAAGTATGTCCATGGGAAGACAATAAGAACTAGAAAGAATTATATGAAGGTTTTGCTTGTAAATAATGAGACGATGCAGCTGAAAAAACATTACTTAATTCAGGAGAGGTATTTTTGTTTTTCAGCAGAGCCAGCCTAAGTGTCCTCTTGACTGGATGCAGTGTGAGCCTGGGCTAGTTAGACATGGCACTTCCAACTCACCAGTTCCTGAGAGTCTCCAACACTGACCATAAACAAACAGGTCACTGCTGAGGCCAGCAGGATGCTCCAGCTCTCGCTCAGACATCGTCCAGCAGGCCTTAGCCTTTTAGCCTATGGCTGAGGCACTATAAGTCCTTCAGGAAGACATCCAGGCTTCATATAAAGGTACCAAATTATATCGGATTGACCCCAACCCTTGGCCAGCTGTCCCACTGGCTCATTGGCCTCACTGTTAAAAACATGTTGTTAATACTTTCCTTGTTTTTCATTGCTAACTGCTTCTGTGTTCCCACACCCCATAACCCTTTGCCTTTTTTTATCAAAATATTTTTTTTTCTTATTAAATTGTGCCATTTTCCCATAGCTGAATCCCCAGGTTAGCTTTTCCTGGGGTTTCCTCATAAATAATGCTTCTACATTTAAAGCTTGCTCAGTTTTTACTCCCCCTATGAGAACATAAGAAATGCTGCAAGCCAAGACAAAATCAGCAGGGAAGGGACTAGCTGGGGACCAATTTTTCTTTGTGCAAGCAATTAGATAGGAGCACCTTCTGCTTGTAGGTCAGATTTAATCTGATGCTCTCCAAGAGGAGAGATTCCTTATCAGGTCTTAACCCCTCCACCTTCCAGGCCTTGGGAGAATAGCAGCTTGATAGCATTTGCCCTCCTTCATGCCTTCTTCAGTCAGGCATCTAATCTGCTAGACCTCAGGGTACTTCTGAAAAACAGAAAAACCTCTCTCATGGGGTTGTCCATAGCTGCAGAAGGGACCTCTTTTCAAAGTGACCCTTAATGACTTTTGTGCCAACCCCCTTCTCCAAGCAACACTGATGGATGGGCAGCATTTCTAAGCTTGGGGGACAAGTCACTTTATACTTGGTATAGATCAGGTGTGATGCTGTTAGGCAAGTGAACTGGGCCACCATGAGCTAGGATACATATGGTGAAAGTCTTAGAGATCTGGCGATGACTCCTTGGGGGTGCCGTGAAGCTGGAGGGTTAAGACATCTTGCAAAGATGATTTTTCTCAGGGATTGACATACACCTTAAAATTTACACGGCACAACTCTCTATAATAATTTCAGCTTTACAAAGGAACTGGAAGTTACCCCTGTGCCAAATTCTCGCACTGAAGCTGACATACCAGCAGAGCCAGAGCAAAGCCGAATGCAGATTTGACCTCGCTGAAAGCAAAGAGCAACACACGGGGTTGATAAAGGGTAACTGCACAGACAGCAGAGAACGTGAGCTGAACAAAAGCCTGCAGAAGGCTTTCCACCCACTGTACACTAATAGACTGGAGGGGTAAGGGGAGGGATGCTACCCAGAGCTTTACATCTTCAGTCTCATTTATTTAAGACAATGTATTCAAATAACTGTGTGCCTGCTCCTTGTCTGAACTGGCACTGAAAATAGGAAGGCAATTGCCTTTCTAAGCTCTTGCAGGAAGATTTGAATAAATAAGGCAAACTTACTGGAGACATTAAGCCATGCATGTCTCATCTTGCAATGAAGGGAGCAGTTCCCCGTGGAAGCAGGGCAGGCTAGGCACCGAGCAGGTGGATTAACTGTTTGGAGGAAAGGGCATGGAAAGCAGCTTTCTTGCAGAGCAGGTCTCCATACAAATAAGTATGAGGCAGCATGGATTAGTGCTTAAGCTAATGAACCACCCGTCAGACCTCTCTGGGAGAAGATATTAGCACATAGCGGTACAGCCTTCGACAGGCTGGCACCTCTGCAAGGAGCCAGAGGGTTCTGTAGAGAACAGGCTGCCTGTAGCCAGCCTCCCAAAATACACATTGTGCTTTAATGGAAAGCTAACACAAACATTTCCAGCGCAGGACCTGTAACGAGCTTCTAGTTTGCCTCAGGATGTTTTCTCCCAATTTGGTTATATTTATGAGCAGCTATTTTTGCTTAAGAAGGGGGTTAAAAAAAAAAAAATTGCATGGATTGAGTTCCACTTGCCCCTACACCCACCGCTGCTGTGGGGAAAGTGAGATCTTTTGGGGTGGTTGATGTCCATACATCAGCTGCTGTAAAATAAAAAACATAAAGCATCAGCTTTATTTTTTATTATGGGGTAAAATATATACATTTTTGCTGATAAAAGCCAGGCAATGAAGGGGTTTATTAAACAGAAAAAGACCTTAAGAACACAGAGAAGCAAAAGCAGTTGTGTGGTGCCAAGGTGGAGAGGAGTGGGGTGAGGTTGGGACTTGGAGATGGGTTTGACTGTAAAGAAGTCACCCTCTTCTGCCCATGGAAAGCCTCTCATGGTTGGGCTTAGGTGCTCCAGGAAACCAGGGCGGGTGTCAGGAGTCAGAAGGGAAGTTTATCCGCAATGAAGGGAAAGTGCGGTGTTCACCAAGGCAGCAGCCGTGCAAGTGCATTTGCTTACCAACCTGTGAGCTACTGCCTGAAGCTCCTGAGCTCAGTAAAACTCGAACCTCCTGGCATAGCTGCTGGGTTCCTTTTCAGAGGAACCTTACCTGTCTCCTTCCCCTCCGGGCTGTGGAGGCATCCTGAGCTAATCGCTCCTAAGGGCTTAGCGGATGCTCCACATGATGCAGCCATTCCTGCGCTAAAGCCCCCAGGGAAGGTGAGATTTGTCACAAAGACCCATTTCCTCTCCCTACAGCTACGCAGCGAGCTAAAGTGGGACTCAATATGCCAACAATAAAGAAGTGATGGGGATTAAAACGACTCCAGCAATGTAAGTCACCCAGCTGTGGTTTCCTGCACAGTTTGCTGGGCAGCACCTGCTAAGCACCTAAAGGTCTCTGGGAACCTTGGTGTTACTCTGTGAGGTTATTCTGGTGCGCTGCTCCTGCAGATTTTCATAGGAGCTGGTGCTAACTGGGAGCAAGGTGTCTGAATAACAGACATCAAGTCGTGAGCGCTGCTGACCCATCGCGCCTACCAGAAATAGCGCAAGTCATATAACGCTTAATATCTGCACAAGCCTGTCACAATTAGACAACTTTTGCCTTCTGTAAATAACTCAGGCGAAAGTCAAAGTGCCAGCAGAGCGAGCATGTTCTTACAGCAGCGGGATTTCCAGGAATGCTGCTTTTCTTACCGAAAAATCCCTGTTGTCCAAATGCACTCGGCATTTGAGCAAAGGGGCTAAGCTGAAGCGAGAGCTAGCTGCCGGGGCTCGGCACCACATGTTTCACATTAAGAAGCTGTTTGAGGGGCCTATGTGGCTTAGTGGATAAATCATCAGGTCTGTCCCCTTGCAGCTCACAGGTCCAGAATAGCCTGTGGTCCTAAAGGAAAAAAAAAAACCAACTCAGCTGAAGCTCAATAGTTTCTGTCACAGACGTTGTGCTTTGGTGTGAAACGGCCAATGCGTTGGCCAGGGCTGCGGGCTGGACCCGTGGGAAACCCCAGCCCCACCTTATGTGGAAGCTTGGGAGCAGTTGCAGGGCATGATGATTGTTCCAGTTCTGCCATGCACAGCCCGTCCACGGGTCTCCTCCTCTATCCGCAGCCTCAGGAGCAAGTCCTTTCTATTGCTGAAACATGGGAAAAGCGATGAAAACAGTGATGAAACACAAGCCCGAGGATCCAGCACACAAATAGAAAAGGAAGGAGAGATAAATACTATGATAGTCTTTAAATATCCATGGAGGAAACCAGCCAGGAGCCAGTTTGGCTACAGGGGGATGGGCTGGAAGCTAATGGCAGACAATCCCAATATTACCAAGTGGGTAAGTGGATTTCTAACCACCATTTTCACAAAAAAAGAAGCTGAATGTCACATCCTAGTGATCGGGTTCATTTTCCTGGGAGGGAAAGGATGGCTACAAGCCTTTAATAGCTCCCATTCAGGTAGTTCTGATAATAAGGAGCAGGGAAGAAGCCAGGCCTGATGTGTGAGATGCCAAAGACTTGAACATGGTAAACAAGGGTAGGGGAATATTTTGACAGCACACTCAGAACACAGGAAACATCAAGCAATAAGAGAGACGACTCTGCACAGGAGTTCCCAGTCCTATATTTAAGAGCAAAACAAACTAAGGGAGGACCCTGCAAATTATAGACATCCACAAATAACCCTAGACCTTTTGTCTCAGCTGTGGGAAGATCCTGAGAGCACCTGATAACAGAGGCTGCATTGCACAACTCTGGGAAACAGGGGACCCGGTGGTGTGTCCACTCTGCCCAGGATCTTGGCTCTGACTCTGACTACAGGCTGCAGGGGAAGGCGGAGAGAGCCCCGGAGAAGGTAATTATGGAATAACCTGTTGATGGAGGAAGTGGCTTCTCAACCTCTCTTTACTTAGGGCTTGAGTTCTGCTCAAAAGCAGGAAGATTTACAGCCCTCCCCATGGTTGTGTTGTTTTCTCCTTCTGGCCAGATAAGGTTAATAAATGAGAGGCAGGAAAAAAAACTGCTGAAAAGCAAAAGCCCTACAGCGATGCTGTGTCACATCGTTAAATAAGGGGACTTCTTACTTAAGAGGCATTGTTTCACCCATAATTACAGCTAAGCTCCCAGTTGGAAAATGGCTTTCAGTCTATAGGGGCTTCTCCTGTAATTTTAACAGGATGTAGCATTTGAATCCTCACCCTCTATTTTCGAGGGCAGTGTAAAAAGTGATTATATAATATAATAGAAGGCTGGAAGGGGCTCTTTGTTGCTGTGTGACTCTGCTATACACAGAGGTTCTTTCTGAAATTAAATACCCTCTGTAAATGTCAAATAGTATTTGGCTTTCATTCCTGAGCTCTGCACACAATTCATTGTAGCAAAACATAGGCTGAAAACTAACCTGACTGGTATGACAGAATGAATATCAACTGGGAATTTCCAAATCCCAGCATCACTGGGGCAGCTGAAGCTCAGAAGATTATCAAAGGCAACGATGTTGTAGTGCCTTGAAAGATGGGTTAACCACGCTTGCAATATTTACTGTCCCCCAAGACAGGATTGGGTATACTGAGAATGGGACAGCATGTTTAAACATGTTGCCTCATCACCATTTCCATCTAAGCCAATTATGAATCTATAAACCAGCTCTGACATCACCAAGCATCTTCTTTGGTGATAATAATAATTACATTCCTTGCATTTACATTGCCTTTTTCATTTGTAGATCACAGGAGACTTCATCAAAGAAGGCAGCAATCATCACTTCCCATTATTACCAGTAGAGAAAATGAGGTGCAGGGAAGGTAAACACCTTATCTGTCCCAAACTAGGAGTCAAGCAGGGGGGTGTGGGGGTGGCAGGAATTAGAAGCCCCATGGGACGTTATTCAAAGGAGGAGCTAGAGCTATTGACCTACTCTCCCAAATGGATTAGCATGAGATTACCCAAAACCTAACGGTGAGGAGACAATTGGGAAGCTTTGGATGAACACTTCTGCTTTTTTTTTTTCTTTATTTTTTCCTTTGTTTTCTTCAAAAAGAAACATTTCACGAGAACCAGCTCTTTCCAACAGAGCTCTCCCAAAGAAAGGTTTCTTGACATCATAAGGTACTTCATGGTCCAAAAATGTGTATATTTAGCCATAAAGGCCCTCAATGGAGATGTGGGAACCCTAGACCTGTGTCAGACCTCATGGCTAAATCCTCCCATCCCTTATGAGCTTCTGGTTGTGGTCTCACCAGTGTGATGCAGCTGGTCTGGGCTTCTCCCAGCCAAAACACATAGCATCTAACCACCTTGCATGCCAGGCTCCTGCTTTAACGATTTCTACAAAAAGTATTTAAAATGCTTATATCCATCAGTTTCTGGATTGTGACCTGTTGTGGGACAAGACACGAGCTGTCTTCCTATCTGAAAGCTTTGAAAGGTGTTGGTCTCCCATCCACTTCCCAGGGAGCAGGGCTAAGTTTTGATGCCTCAGCAAATTTTTCTACTTGTCTTCACATGGGAAATTTCCTGCCCATATTTAAGCCTTGTGCAGCCTCTTTCTGCTGTGACTCCTAACAAGAGAGTTGCAGAAAATGACAGCACGAGCTGGAGTGGTTTATAATTCATAAAGTCATTTCTGTTTTACATTCAGCAGTGCTTTGGGCTTTTGCCTGTAGTTGTGCAAAGTTTCATCAAAAATAACCCATCGAGAGTTATTTCAGTTTTTGATTCACATTTTGGTGTCAGCAAGGAACTGAGATCTCAAAGATGGAAAGAAGTTGTTTCTCATAATTTTGCAAGTCTACACTTCATTTAGTAGCTGTCTGAATCAACTCCATGAAAGTTTTTATTGTTATTATTGTCCTGGCCTCCTTTACTAGAGCAGGCATTTTCCCTAAAAAATTAGGAGTTTGCAAATTAGGGACAAAAGAAAGACTGGCATCCCAGCTTCTTTTAAATAAGAAGGTGCACTTTGCAACTCTAATTGTTTTAGGCTGGTTTCTATTCATTCCGTTTTGCATTTGAGATGAGGCAGGTTCCCAACAAAAGCCAAATTATCGGCTCTGTTGAGCTCTGTGCTTTGCACTGGTTTGATTTTCCTCCCCCCACCCCCCCTCCCTAAAACAGCTGGCCTACTGCAAGGCATACGGTTGCAGATTCACAAATTCAAAACAAAATCCCTAACTGGAGGCTAAAACCCCTCATGTCCTGCAGAAGCAACAGAGCATTTTATGGCAAAGTATAACAGCAATTATTTGGGGGGGCAGGGCTGGGCTTACTGGCAGCTCCCAGGGCAGATTTGTGTCTCCATCCGAGTCTTGTGCAAGACTCGCCAAGTTTCACGTCCCCAGCGAACCAGAAATGTGTTTTATTTTCTGCTTTACACAGCTCCCAAGGGCAGAAAAAGGAATCAAATCCCATCCCGAGTGGGGCCACTTGCCCTCGGTGAAGAAGGATCCGGCATGGAGGTGCTAATGTGCCTAATAAAACCATCGCGGCAGGAAAGTGCCGGGAGTCTCTTTTCTGATGGAGACCATCTAAATACCAATCCTCCATGACAGCACATTAGGCTATAAAAGCTACCAGAGAAAAGGATCTTTGCATTGACTTCACTTCTCAATGCATATCCTCCATGACCAACACTGTGGGTAGCTCAGGAGATGGAGTGGAAGCACCAGCAGCTGCCCGGGAGCCAGTGCTTGAGCAGGAGGAGAGCACACTGTCATGTAAAGCAACCACCAAGTGCTTTAGGATCTTATATGGAGATGGAAAATGGAAAAGGAGACAGATTTCCTTGGGAGATAAGGCCGGCAGAGCTGGGAGTCAAGGCTTTCTGACTGGGCAGGTGAGAGCATCCCCAGAGGATGCTGCAAGAGCAAAGCCCCGATAGACGCCTGCTGTGGAGTGGCACCACAAACCCTCCTCTGCTTTCAAGGAGATAAAACCATTCTCTGGACTTCGTATGTTAAAGCTGATTTAGATACAGCTGGTGTGCTGGGAGCTGAAGGTAATTTATTTCTCTTGGCTGATGACCCGCTCCCTTCGAGGGCTGCGTTTTCCAAGCACTCTCTGCTTGGCCGCAACATTTGTACCTCTGACAATTATTGTTATTTTAATATTAGGCTAAGTGCTAATGTATTAGGCTTATATATTAAGCTGGTAGCCTGTAGACTCTTTAGGCAGTCTGTTTTGGTGACACACGAAGGAGATTTTATAGATAGGCTGTTCAAACCCCGCTCAACCCTAGCCTGGCATTTAGCTGTGGCTTGCAGAACATAATGGCTGAATGGATTTAGCCCGTGCCCACAATAACTCTCTTTGACTGCAAAAGAAGTTCCAATAAACATGTCATTCAAATAAGAATGTATTCCAGTAAAAATTAGTGAGCTGATGCTATGAATAACCTGCAGAGCTATAGTGTAGTTTCAATTGCCCTCCCATCAGACGGGACCGAGATGATTAACACCAGATCAGCCATGATATTTATATTGCTCGGATCATGGTGTGTCATAAGCAAATGCAAAATTGCATACTGTATTGTAACAGCAGGGATGGGAAGAGCCACGTAATGAGCTGGTTTTATAGTGAGAAACAAATGGGATTGTAACACAAGCCTGGAAACAAGGGAGTGCTTCCAAGTGGGGCGAGGGAACAGGACAGCGGCGTGTGAGAGCAGCACTGAGAATGACTCTTGAGTTAAATCAAGTAATTTATATAAACAGAGCTGTTGGGTTGGGTTGGTTTTTTTGTTTTCTTGCAACAGCTTTGTATGATATAGCATGAGTTTGAATAAATGCTGTGAACAACATATCCCCAGACCTGGCCAGCTTGGGAGTACATTATATAAAGTTGATTGACATAGAATCATAGAATACTAGGTTGAAAGGAACCTCAAGGATCATCTGGACCAACCTTTCTTGGCAAAAATTATTTTTACTTTTGTCTGTTTCTGCTAAAATTAACCACTGCAAGTTTTGCTATTATCCTCTCTACTTTATTAATAACAGGGTTCCCTCCTGTGAATCTGCCCTTCTAACGATGAAGTCCCTCCCCGACCTGCGGCCCCTCTCCACCGAGTGCTATTTTGTAAGATCTCTTGTCACCAGGGCTCTGCGCAGACTTAGGCGTGTAATGGGAAACATGTGTCTTTCCCTGGCGCTTGCAATCTTACCCCGAGGAGCTCCGGCGAGGGCTGAAATGGGAGTGCTCTCAGCAGAGACAGGGAGCTGATGGGGAAAAGCTCAGCAACTTGGGTGTTTTTTTGTTTGCTCTCCAAAGTGCAGGATCTCGCACAGCAACGAGAGCAGCAAATGGCTGTTTCTGCTGGGGAGGTGGGGGGATGTTGGGCAACAGCACTCATGACAAGCAGCTTGGACAAAAGGGAGCAAGGGATGGGGCAGGGGGGAATGGCTTTTTAGAAGATGTCAAAAAACAAAGTGATGGGAAAACAACCCCCAGATTGGCGCCTCAGCTCACCGCAGTATTGCACATTGTTCTGAGCAAGAGGAAGATGCTGGAGGAGATGCAGAGAAGTTGGGGAATCATTGGGGGTTTAAAATTATTTTTCATGGGTTATCATCATCAAAAAGAAAAGTGGTCATCATAATACTGCATGACCAATATATGATATATATGTGATAATGGGCCACATTCCTTCTCGTTATTCTTTCTGGATGTTTTAATCTGTAGTCTTCTGGACAAAGAAGATCCTGTAAAGGAATCACTGCACTGCACAAGGACACCAGGCCCAGAGTATGGGTGAGGTTTACCCCAGTGATAAAACCTGCTTATCACCTTGATCACCTCCTTACATTTGGGTGGTCAGAGCTTCTTGAGAGGCTGACCAGCCAGAAGTACAGGCCAGAGCAATGAAGACTCAGACTCAATTGCTGTGTCTAAAAATCTCTGACTTGGCCTCATCTGGGATTAAACGCTGGAATAACAAAGCACACAGGATCTGGCCAGTATCTGACAGCCAGTGCTTCTGGGTTTCCAACAGCCAACTTCATTCTGAGAAAAAAAAAAATAATAAAAAAATGAGGCTAAGGCTGAGGCACGTTGTTGTTTCCTTGCGAGTTCACTTGCAAAGGTCACCGCTCCTCTCCCCCCCAACCCAGTGTCTCTCCCTCTCTCTCTGCAACTCTTTTGTTTGTGCAAGACTTCAGGAATTAAAACCTCATTTCAAGGGTTATGAGTAGACCACAGCAGCGATACATTGCACTGATTATCAGCAGCAGGCGAGCTTTTCCCCGTCAGCTCTTTAGCTGCAGTAGTGTGCAAGATCTATATGGCTTACCCTGATTTTTTCTGCTTGTAATTCTTTTTTTTTCTGTAGCTAACAAGGGCTCCATTGCATTAGCAGAACAGCCTTACCATGATAAATTACATGGGATTATATTGTTACAGGGAATTGCCATCACCTCAGCAGTAATGGAAAGAAAAGGGGAAAAAAAAAAAAAAAAAGAAAAAAGATAAATAACTGCAAGATAGCTGGGAATGCAGTGAGAGAAGAAATGACCCCGGTAGGGAAGCAGATAGATGTCTTCCTCAGGTGAAAAAGATTCCTTTATGGAGACAGCCCTCTGGGAAATCTTTGTATGAAAGAGCCAAGCTATAGGAAAGCGGTTGTCTTTGTGGAAAAGGTGTGGGTTTAGGGGCTCCTAGAGGTTTTCAGTTTTCTAGATCTGGAGTTCATTTGTTAGGGTAGTGATGGGAACACCATTTTCACAAGTGCACAGCAATTTTCAGTGTCCTGCTTTCTGGGTGCATAGATGGAGAAGCCTCGGAAGATGCCAGATTTCCCAGAAGCAGCTGGTACCCCCCTGGGAAGATCAGGCTTCTTGCAGCAGGACTCCTGAAAACTAAGGGAGCCCCAGATCACTGGGTGCTTTTGCAAACAGGAACATCATTGATTAAAGACCTGGCAGGAATGTTATCTTTCCTGACCTCTTGCATAACAGAAGCTAGATAATTAAATTTTATAGTCTTTGTATCAAGCCTGTAATTCTCTGATTGTGTTAGAGTAAGTCTTTGAGAAAAAGCCCCAACCTAAATGCCCCAAGAAGCATCTTGCCACCCTGAGCAGTATTTAAAGTCACCCATCACAAAGAGTCATGACTAGAAATGGTTCAACGTTTCCACCTCCCATTCAGCCTGATCTTATCTGGGTTGAGCTTCCAGTCCTGGCATCATTTCTGCTGGCTCAGTGAAAGACTGATTTGCCATCAGCAACTCTTTCCCTGCTGTGGGGACCACCCAGCTATGATAGAGCCACTTCTTGTTCTCCTCCCTGAGGAGCTAAATGGGTTGAACTTCTGAGATGCTCACTGTGGGGCCAGGTTTTCAAATGCCAATTTTCAGGTGTGCTTTCCTAAACAATAATTCACCGACGTTCTCTCCAAAGTCCGGTCTCCACACCGAGCCCAAGCCAGGCAGGTTCCCAGCAGTGCTACACACAGTAGCAGAGACACTCACCCACTTGTAACACCAACCTCTGCCTCTCTTTTATTTCTCTATATCATTATGTTGATGTAATAAATATGCAGAGGAGCTCCAGGCATTGGCTGTTGCCTTTGTTTGAAATGTTCTACCACGGTCTCCCAACTGGACATTATCATATGATTATATACATGCCAGAGAAATAGCTCCTGATGTCAGTGCTGCTTTTATGCTGCATTTCTGCCTCCTCATCTTCCCTTTTGCATTTCCCATCCCACATTCACACGCTCCTATTACATGGCTAGCCTGTATTTTACTCTCTCTGTTCTTGCTGCAGCTCTTCTCGGTAAGGGAAGTCTTGATTATACGTTACAGCCAAATGACTTAAATCATAGAAAAAAAAAGAAAAAAAAAAAAAAAGAACACAGAAGAGTGTTGTCTTGAGGTCAAAATGAAGTCAGAGACCTTTGGTCAGGAGGCAGGTCCTTGATGAGCTCCAGTGGGCAACTACTCTTGCTCTGCCAAGCCTCTGCACATCCGTGAGGACTGAACCTCCATCTGGGGAAAGTCCCCCCGGCCCCGAGCCAGCCCAAGGTGAACTGGGTGGAGGACAAAAATCTTAGACACAGGCTGCAAACTTCAGACACTGGGAAGATTCCTGCCTATTTCCAGCAGTGGGAAAATGTATGAGTGGGGAAGTCATATTTACATAAGTCAAGGAAAACACCGTTTCCTTCTTCGGCAGGAAACAGAAGTTACTCTCAGAGCTTCAGCAAAAGAGCGAGAAATTAAATAAAGCGCTGGCAGAATAAACTTGTTTTATTCCCGTGGTTTTACAATCTCTGAGTCAAAATAAACACATTTTCAATCTCATAGGAATTATTAGGGTAATAATGGCGGGGGGGGTAGGGGAGGGGAGGGGGGAGGAATTTATTTACAGGCTCCGATGGAATCGTTCAATGAAACGTGAACTGTAACAACAGATTCAGGGCAAGAAAATTCACATTTATGCAGCTGTCTGGTTTGGTCATTCTGTTACTGTGCCCACTGCTGCAGTAGTGCAAAATTGGGCACGCCTTTGGGTGCTCGA
>JANHGN010023534.1:27110-42857 GCA_024605025.1 Megaceryle maxima
GCAAACCTTTGGGTGCTCCCAGCAGGAGTTTTGCCTGAGAGAAGGGCAATGATCAATATTAAAGCACTCAATTTCTTTCGGTTAAGAGTTTTAATAGATGGTCTTGCCCCTACTCAGCCTTGGGTGGACTCTCAGAGATGGATATGAAAGCAGAGCTCCTCAGTGAGAGCTCCCCAGTGAGAGCTCCCATCCCAAGCAAAATACAGTGAAAATTTACATTGCCCTCTGACAGCCAAAAATTAAATGCAAAAGAGAATTCTGAATCCTTGTAGCTTGATGTGCTCAAGACCTCAGCTATTAAAAAATACCCCAATTTGGCATTGTTTTTCCTCACGACAAGAGGCCAACAGCCTACACCTAATTATGGTCCTCCACCTTCTCTTCTGACCTGAGTAGCCGTGTTTACCCTCAGCATCACCTGGACATCCCTATGGGCAGCACCTTATTTTGGCTTCCTGCCCACCTCTTCCAATTTATGCCTTTCCTGTGAGAATCAACAGTCTTGCAAAGGTCGTTCTTTTGGGTTGAATTCCTGTCTATTGCTATGTACCTCTCCATGCCTAAACCAGGCAGTGTAAACTACTGGAAACATTAGGTGTTTATCTAATATATGTACACATATCTTAGAGCCTATCCCAGGCTTAAGGAGGAACAGCAGCTTTAAAATCCACATATATATAAATATACATCCAATAGCATCCAATATGCATCCAATAGCATCTGTGGCAGATAAATACCTAACACTTCCACTGATTTACCCTGCATTGTTTAGGCGTGTAGACACACATATATATTTACCATAGGCATCACATGGTTCTTGGGAGCTGTGTCTACAGCCAGCAAGAGGTGCAGGTATGAGGGCAACCAAATGTAATTACAAGAAATAGCTACAGGCAGTAGTTACAAGGGTAAGTACGTGAGGTAGTTACAAGAAAGAGCTACAAGAGGTAGTTAGTTACAAGGGAAACTACAAGAAGTAGCTACAAGGTTAATTACCAGAGGTAGGTTCGAGGCTCTTGGCACTGGGATTGTGAAGGATATAGGAAGAGGGGTGGGTGTGTGGATGCCAGGAGGGGAATGATGCAAGTCATGAAGCTCTTTGCAAAGCTCTCCCCTTTCACTGGGCTCCTGGGAGACAAAAGCAGATAGCAGCTAAGTGAGAAAATCTTGAATTGCTCACTCCTTTCAAACCCAAATTGGGCCAGTGGAGCAGTTTGCCCTGCACAAAGCAATTCCTAGGCTTAGGCTGCTCTTTAAAGGGTAGAGGTTAAACTCAGAGGCAAGCCTGTAATTTTTATAAACAAGGCTCATATTTCCCTTCTGGAAATATATATATGGAAACCCACGTACGCATGAAGTCTAAGACATGCACGAGAAGACCACTGAAACCTCCTTATCTTTTGTTCTGCTTTCCTGGTGCTTTTTTAATCCTTCTACCGGTACTGGTTTGGGATTGACTCCCTTTTCCAGGACAAGCTTTTCACAGGCTGAAGGGCTCTTTGTTCTCTTCCCACCGCCCCTCGACGCTGTTTGTTGTGCCGTCCCTGGGGTGTGATTCTGCTCTTCCAGGGGGCCAGCGGCTGAGAGGAAGAGGCAGAGGATGTGAACTCCCATGGTTGAACACAAAGAAAAAGAGAGGAGGACCTGTTTACTCTTCTGCTAAATGCTCCCCAGCAGACAGAGAGCTCGCCATGTGTTCAAGAGTAACAACAGTCAAAAAAGAGGGTAGGGGAGAGGGGGATGTAAGCTGTTGGGGTGCCCTGGTGCTGGGTGTCTCCCCAAGGAGCAAAAGGGCAGCAGTGTTTGCAGACCTTGCCGCTGCTATCGCCAGCACCGAGCGCAGGTGAATTCCTCAGACTTGCATGGGAGTCACTTACGGGACTTCCATGTATAAAACCTATTGGCTCCAGCGAAGCTTTGCATACCATGGCAAAGAATGTAAATACATTAGTGCCTCTGGTGCTTGGGAGACAGCCACGGCCATTCCCAAGCACGTAGGGCTGGAAGGGACCACCTGCATCACAGGGCTCAGTCACCAGCTCCTCACAAACACCTTCCACAAGCTGGTCAAGCACCGGCTACTCAGTTATTTCCTGGTTAGTCTTGCAGCTGCTACTCCTCACTTATTAAAACTTTGGCATAAATATTGGACTAATTCAGTTTGCCTCAACATTTTTTTCAACTAAAGCTAAGATGCATGTTCATTTGTTGCACCATTTTCCCAAAATGTTATTTGGATTTTCTTTTTGCTTGCACTCTTGAGAACATATCCATACAGAGGTTTTAGTGTTTGGCTGTCCAGAATAGGGAGGAAAGTCAGCAATCATTTCACAGCCCTTGTCTCCATGCCTCACAGCCCTGGTGGTCCACAGCTGAGGCCTGGGGACTTCTAGGTTCATGGTTAGTCTGACCAGCCAAGGGCTTTTGCCTTCTGCGCTCACCTCAGCAGGTTGCCATGAATGATTGAATCGTTGAAGTGAATAATTTGTTGTAATGCAAGATCAGCTTAAACGTCTTCTTTAGCTTCACAATGGTGTTGCCTACACCACCCCCCTTGCCCAAATTATACAGTCAAGATGTGAGCTTGATCTTGAAGATGATCTGTGCTACAAACAACATTTTTTAGGGGGAGAAAGAGAGAATTCATTTCCATGAGGATAACTTCTCCACAGCCCTAGATGTAGTTGTGAGGAACAGGCAAGCCCTAGGCACTGGGAGAGGGCAGGAAGGAGTTTCTTATTTTGTTGCTTTTTGCAAGAAGAGCCATGGTGAAACTGCATTCAGTGGTGGCCTCAAAATAGGTATTTAAAAGACACATTGTGAAGCTAAAGTAGCTGTAGGATTGAGCTCAAAGGGCTCTCCAGTGTGGCAGCCCTTTCCCAGTGACAGTCCCAGGGTAACAAATGATGGGACCTGGGTGTCACCATGACTCAATGAAACTGGAACAAGTTCACTTGCATTTATTGTGGATTAAGGTGAGCACACAATTACTGCAGAGCAGCCACCACTCCAGCAGTTAGTGCTGCCCCTGCCTGGTGGGAACCTGCTTGAGAAGCCATACCCACAGAGAGGGTGGACAGTGGTTATCTCAAGGTCACATGTGCAGGAAGCAACCAGGACGACATGAATATTGTGTGAGTGGGAGCTACTGGCAGGCTATCAGTGCTTCCCAGGTCAGGCAGGACATGCAGGGAGTCACCCAGCCCCAGAATGAAGCAGGAAGAAATGAAGATGGTGCCAGAAATCCTGATGAAAGGTTCAAAGTCTGGCCAGACCAGCCAACCCTTGTCAAAAGAGGGAGATCTAGGCTGCAGAAATGCCCATCTGGAGCTCAACCTCGCACAACTCTTGAAAACCTCCCTCTTTCCTCTTAACACTACACACAGGCTCACCCCACTTACCCCTATGGGCCTTCTACACCTTCAGCTGCCAAGGTTAGAATTAACTTTACTTTTTCACGTGAAAGAGCCCAAGGACAGGCATATAACTAGTGGTCTACAGGTGGGTTTCTTTTAACAATATTTTGCAGGGGTGTCACTGCCTTGTAGAACTTCCCCAGCTGAGGCTGAAATGACAAAAGCCTTTTTCCTTGCCATTTATGTATTTCCTCATCTGAGAGCATCCCAGTCCATGGAGGAACTCACAAGTGAATAACGACAGCAACTGTAATAAAATCACCACCAGCATCTGGATCTTCTTGAGCGTGAAAACAAATGATGATGTGGCTGCATAGCCATAAAATCAACAGCAGCTTTCCAACAAAAGCCAGAGGACCACGACTTTGCTGGTACCCCAGCCATCAGTAATGTCCTTAAGGGTTAAAGTAGCAAGCTGACAAAAGCCTTAATCTTTTTACAGCACACAGACATGTAACATACAATACAGGACAATTTGTTCTATTGATGTCTAAAAATGCTTAATGGAGAAACAGGCTGTTAAAATACAGGATACTTTATAGGTTAGCTCTTCTCCATACTTCATCCTCAGGTATTTGCCAAGTTAGCAGAGCATCAGACTTCAAGTCACATTTAGGCTTCTTTGGAGCAGTTTTTCCACTAAAAGCTTAGCTAAAAGATGTACCCATTAATGAAAAGGAGTCATTCATTCTTGTCACACATTTTGTCCTCAGAACAGTTGCAAATTCTGCATATCTTTTTTTTTTTTTTTTCTAATCAAGGGGAAATAAAACAGCTTTTATATAGTTACACAACTGTCCACAGTCTTTCCCAAGAATGGAAAATGCCCTAAAAATGGAAAGCAGGTGGGCTTTCTCCACATCAAGTTTCTTCTTTTTCACAAGAACAAATAGGCTACATCCCTCTTTTCTGCTTAAAAAAAAGCCATAATCGGTGTGTCTTCTAAAAGTCTCCTGTGAGCTGTAGATCTGTTGGAAGCAGGTTTTGGTGCCTGTACTGGCTCTATGTGTCTACGGTTCCTTCTAACCAGATTGACCAAACTTTCCTACTTTTGTCCTGTATCACAGCAACCTTGGCATTCCACCTTTCCTTTCCATCGCTGCTGACTTGGGAAGTTCTGCAGATTTCTTTGGTGTTGCTGATGGCTTGGGAGCATCAAAGCTGAGGAAGAAAACAGGACATCTTCAGAGTTGTTAGTGGGGAGGGGGAAGAGAAGTGGAGTTTGTTGTTTGCTTACAAGAGGCACCTGAGAAGTGCAGAACGTAAGAGGAGAGGAGAAATGCTCAATAAAACAATCGCTGCTGCAGGGCTCTGGGTCTAAAGCTCCCTGGGATTTCAGTGAGGGTTTGCTTCATTACCTCTAAATGTCTTCATTAGCTCAGAAGTCTCCCCGGTGAGAATACAGTTGGCAAAAATGGACCTCTCTGGCATGTACTTTTTCTTACATCCAGGTGGATACTAGCCAAGCACACAGTCACACCATTATTTCAGATACGGGTTATCAGCAATGCACACAAAAGTGCAGGGTTAGAGAAGCAACTTTCAGAAGAAATGTTGCTGATAAACCTGGAAATACTCTCGGACCTCCCGTGGCCCAGGAATAGTTAAGCGAGTGCCAAAGCAAAACCCTTGACCTGAACAACCGCAAATTTCAGAGACAGTTAAAACAAGACAGTTAAAACAGACTGAACTCCGAGGCATGAGAACAGGATAGAAAATTAGGCTGATATTAATGAGGCACCAAATGGGTCTGAGTTTAGTTTGGGGTCAAATTTGGGGACCTTTCTAGCTTTCCTTTTTTTTTTTTTAAGCGCTCTGGCTCAGTGAGAAGTACTCGGTGGACACCTTCAGCTTGTTCTCCACTTGGCAGGGTAGCATCCCTCCCAGATAAACCAGTCTGCACCACCCTCATTTACTGTGTCAGCTAACGGAGGGATAAAAGCAGATGGGACAGTTCCATTTTGCTGGTTTTCCTCCCACCTTTCCTCTTCACGGCCTGTCACCAATTCCCTCTCCTCCCCTCCTCCTCCACCCCTATTAAAGCAAAACATCTGCCACAGTTTGAAGATGCTTTGGGCTTTTGCGGGCTGTTACCAGCAAAGATAGCACTTGGCAGGGAGGGAAGCTGAGCGAGGGCCACAGCAGGTGAAGGGTTTTAATTCCCCATTACTGTAATCAGCTGCCACGACCACGGAGCCGTCCGCGGGAGGCAGCAGTAATGATTTCCAAACCAAGAGAGCTCTGGCAGACTGGAGTGGGGCTTGGCCCCCATCCGTCAGAGCTCTGCAGAGCTCAGCTGGTGACTAGTCGCTGCGTCACTCCTTTCTGATTAAATTCCCATTAAGTTTAAAATAATAATATGTCCTTAGTGGAATAGGAAACTCTGCAAGAAGAAAAGAAAAAAAAAAAAAAAAAGTCTTTGTGGGGTTTTTTTGGCCAGTGGTGAACTCCGGGCCAGCCCTGAAGCAGCATATGGGAAGAATGGCTCCAGGGCCATGCTTTCCTCCTGTTAAAGTGCAGGGCTTAGCCTTGCATTTTCTATGACCATAAAATCCAGATTCACTGGTGAACTAAGACCCTTTATACGATTATGGCAGTGAAATACACTGGACAACATATATAAGTTATTATGTGTGAGCTATAAGGTACAGAAGCACCCAAGTCTTTCAGCAGACAATTCCTCAAAGGAGGTTGATCAGAACAACCTGCACATTTCTGTCCAAGGTCTTTGGTCTGACATTTAGTTCTCCCAGTTATCTGACCCTGTTTTTTCAGTATCTGTCTGTTCTCTGCCCTGTGCAGGAGCCAAGCAGATGGAGCAGAAGGGGTCACCAGGTATTTTGGCATCCTCAGTCAGACCAGCTCTGAAGGAAACATTAGAAACAGGTCCGTGGCACTGGACTCCAGGCCAGGGAGGAAC
Source organism: Megaceryle maxima (assembly GCA_024605025.1). Classification (NCBI taxonomy): domain Eukaryota; kingdom Metazoa; phylum Chordata; class Aves; order Coraciiformes; family Cerylidae; genus Megaceryle; species Megaceryle maxima. Next base: position 33,447 of record JANHGN010023534.1, read on the forward strand.
CACCACCTTTACCACCAAGATTTGCCTGTACACACAAGGACCAGTAGTTACTACAGCAGCAATATTAATAATTATACTAATAATACATCTTCTTGGCTTTTCTTTCTTCTCCTTTAGCTTTTACAGTCCATTGATCATTGGGGAGGGGATACTAATTTGTGTCTAGCCCAGAGATGAAATCTTACTTATTTTAGCACTGAAATGGGAGATAACACTAGGAACTTTCATTAGTGGATCAATCGGAAACTTTTGGCTAAATGTGAGGTAAGTCTTTCTGAACTACTACAACATTTCCATTTGCATTTAAGAAACACTGATAGAAAAGTTGCACTGATAGAACAGCTCCTTAAAATACAGAGGTCATGTGAATAGTAACAAGATGCCCGACTAATAACACCAGGCTACCTGATGCTTTGGTCCAAGGTAGTGGAAGTGTGAAGACTCTGGCAAATGACCACTTTTGCTTGTGGTTGCTCATATGGCTTCCCTACTCAAAGCAAATTCACATCAAAGTCATGTTACGTGAGAAAAGATTAAGAAAAAGCAAAAGAAGAGGCTGTAAATCATCTGGAGATCAGGTTGAATTCCTCAGGGCCACAAGACTGGGGTCAAAGTTGGGAATGCAACACGTGATGGCCTTGCTTATCACCCTGGTGCTGTATCCCAGGGTTATTAATGGCCTCTGGTGTGCAATGACAGTAACACCAGCTTGAGGAACAACCCTATAAAAAGAGGTTCCCTGCACCAGGCAGCACAGCTATGTCACTTGCAGGCATCACAACCTCATTCCTGCCTCCCAAAGACATGATGTTGGTTGTCTGCTGTTTCTACCATATGTTTCCTCCATCGCTATGCCTGGAAGGACACTAATGCCTCCTGTGATGATTTGGCTCATATTATTAAGTTATTAGAGAGTAAAAGAAAGCTCCTCAGAGTCCTGGGAAAGTCTACCTGGCACACACTGAGAAGCTGATAACACCACCCTCTGTGACATGCTGTCAAGGGGTAGAAGGAGCTGAACTATTAATCTTTTGTAATCTAGCTGGATTTAAGTGACAGTGATGGAGTACTTTGTAATGGACTTCCTGAATCCTCATACAAACATAGGAAGTGACCACCCTTGACCAGATTTCTGCTCGTGTTGCCTGTTTCCCTGCCTGCATTACATATTTTTCCCTCTTGCAATCAGCTCCGACCCCGCGTTAGCAGGGGTATTAATTCAATACCCAGCCAGCCTGTGAGAACGGCAGTCTGGAGGGGCCAGGAGCCTCTCTGGGGAGTGGTTTGCAGGGTATCATCAAGCTGAAACCCTCAGTGCAGAAAGGTCTCTGACATACCAGGAAGACAGCTCTGGGTTGGCCAGCCCCAAGTCGCCATTGCCTGAGGAAATCTGGCTAGTGGTGCCCTGAAGCACTGGGCTTTCCTGAGCACATCAAGAAATGCTGTCCTTGGGCCATCCTTATGACATGGAGAGTGTCTGGCATTCCTGGTGGCTTTTGTCCCTCCTCAGCAGCAGAGACATGTTCAACGGAGCCAGCAGCTGCACAGGAGACACTGGAGCCTTTCAAGTCTTGTATCCTTCGGGCCATGCTGAGGAGAGGATGGCTTTATTTTAGGAAGGCGTCAGTTGAGCTTTCTTGTCCCTGCATATCCATGTTACAAAACCATATGGGGGACCCATCCCTGCCTCATGACAGGCTTGTGTAACCCTCCAGCAGCACTGGTGTTGACAAGGGACCATGACCTTCCCTTTGTGGAGCAGCGTTGCATTGCCAGCCGGGAGCTCTGGCAGACAAGCCCCAGCAAGCTTATGAACTCCCTGTCTCCCACCCAATGAGCTGGCCATGAACATATCCCGAAGGCTCATGTTGAAGAGTCAGTGTGGAACAAAAAAGAGACCACAGATTACGGCCCGTGGGAGCTTCAAACCACGCCAAATGCAAGAGCCAATGGACACTATAGCCATAGAAGGGCATATTCAGAGTCAGTTCCCAGCATCCCGACCTTGGTTTCAAGCGCTGGCTTTGGAAACACAGTCAGTCTGGCAGCCTGTGTGGGCTCTGCCTCTGGCACTGGGGCTGGCAGGAGGAGGGAACTGCAGGAGAAGTGGAGCTCAGAGAAATCCCTTTGCTAGTCTGGTCCCCTGGGAGTGTCACAAGCACAGGAGCAAAGCCCTTGGCTGCAGTGAGGTGGCTGCAGAAAGGGAGCTGAGGTGACCTCATGAGGATGTCGAGCAGCATAGTGACATGTCTCACCAGCCAGCCCAGCCTCATTAGTATCACCAGCAAGAACAACAACTGGCCCATCATGTTGCAGGTCAGGTGTGGGCTTCGACTTTTTCATCTTTCCCTGCATCCAGCTCCCAGGCACGCTGAGATGGAGGGAACTTGGGAGAGGTACAGCCCTCGATAGCAGCTCTGGATTTGGCCACTTGGGACTGACATGTTTGAAAACAAAAATCACATTATCAGTGGCCTTTTATCCCCCTCCTGCATTCTGGAGCCCATCACTCAGCAAAGAGCCGCCTCTGATCTTCAGAAACATTGATTCACTCGCGCTGCAGGGGAGGGTCAAAATCAGGCACTTGGGTTTGTGCTGCCTGATAGTCCTTTGATATCTTTTTACCTTTTTCATCTTCTTTTGGTCTTGCTGGTTAAACCTTCACTTGCTTGCTGCCTGAATCAGGAAGGTCTAAAGATTTAGGAAACAGTTCAGGCTACCGTCCAGTGTTTTTTTGTCACTTACTTGTCTAAATAATGCAGGAAAAGCTCCTGCGTTGCAAGCCAGGCTCTCCCTGAAACGTGTAGAGCAGGAGAGGTGCGAATGGAAACCTTGGTGGCATTAGGTGTTATTTTTCTAAACATTCCCCATCAGTGCGTACGCAGCCTCTCAGTGCTGCACGGTCCCACTGAGGTCTTTAAATCGTATTTCTAGGATTTCTCTAAAACAGGGGCCTCAAGCTTTTAAACAGAAAGGGAGCTGGGGAACACTTTCCTTAGCAAGAGATTTGAGCAAATCAGTTCCTTTCGTCTCACTCTTCTTTCTTTCTTTCTTTCTTTCTTTCTTTCTTCTTCTTTTTTTTTTTTTTTTTTTTTTTATGGACATTTTCCGGGGTTTTTATTTTTTGGGTTACGGGGGTGAAGGGAGTTGAAGGGGGAAAAGAGGTTTGCAGACAGGGTGAGCACAACATACACTGGAAAAAATCCCGGATGCTATAAATGGGAGCCCCCTAACAGTGCAGCTCATCTGAAGCAAAATGAAAATATCAGGCATCCAAGAAACATATGTGCAGATGGCTTAGAGCCCAGTCTCCTTGCTAGGGCTCGGCATTAAATAAAATGCACCGGGTCATGTTGCTATAGATATAAGAGATTACTAGGTGCGATGTGCACTTCTCTGTGAAACTGCAGGTTTTTAAACAATTGGAAACACAGACTTTGTTTATGGATCAAGCAAATGGCTTCAGTCAAGCAGAACAGCCCTGGTTTTTTTTGCTAGGGCTGGGGTCAGGAGGCTCGAGCTCAGCAAGATTTTGCTGCAGACACTGCTCAGAAGGAGAGCAGTCTCAACAACGCCGCGAGAAGCAGCGTCCAAGAGGGCTATTGACTATGACCTGTATTTTTGAAGGATGATATGAATCAATCCAGTGCCTTGGCAAGACCTCGCGGTTGGGGCTTGTGCTTTCAGCCAATGTCAATTATGTCATTACTGAGCCTGCAGAAGCTATTACTAATGTTACTTTTACAGTTCACTGCCGACCAGAGAAAAGAGTTTTTCACACTGTTGTCGTTTTGTTGGAGCAAGACTATACGAATCACAGATGGCTTCCTTGCCAGATGCAGCCTCGCAGGACGGCAGTTTGGAGTTTACAAGAGGTTTAATGAAAACTTGGCATTTTCCCAACTTTTGGCAAATACTCTTGGGCTGTCAACTCACGCAAGCAAGTCAAGATCCTGAAAAAGTCTAATGACTTGTTCTCACCGAACGAGGAGGTGAAAAGTTTTACCTGAGAAACAAAACCCCAATGAGCAAACCAATCCTCTATCACACTGGGCCTGAGCTCATGATTGCCGCAGTTATTGAAAGCTCACGCTGCACACTGGATCTGTTCCCAAGTCTTTGCTATTGCTCTTGAGAGGTCCAACATATTTCTGCTGACATGGAACATTGATGGTGAGTAGAGGGCAGAAGTGACATCCAGGTGTGTTGAAAATCACATCATCTTTGCTTTGATATCTACTGCTCTTGGCTCTCTTTTTTCAGTTACGACTTTGCTGCTTTGTCCTGGGCTGAGAATTTGTTTGCCGGCCCTTCCTTGGTTTATTTCTCACTTGATAATATGAGCAGTTCATTAAAATTGTGCTAAAAGATATTCTCAGGTGTGTGCCTTCAGATGTAGAACATCTCCTGTATTCAGCATGCCCATGTGGTGCAGAAATAACCAGTGCTTCTTGATAGCTGCAAGCTGGAAACTCTTCACATCATTTGAGTTTTCAGGTACACTATTTCCTTGTCTCTATAAATATCTGTGCTCAGTAAGACTTGGCAGAGCACAGTGTCATTTTAAGCATAACTCTTCTTAGTTTATCAGTCTCCCCATTTTCCCTTCCCACCACCCTGGACTGATATTAATCCTGGTCTAAACTGTCAAGCTGCTGTGATTTGGCAGCGAAGTTTCTTCAGTTATGGATAAGAAATGAGTTCCCAGGTCCCAGTAGCTTCAAAATGCTGCCTCGTGTGCAGTGTGTGCACCAGTGGCATGGAGCACAACGGTGCCTGGACATATAAAAAATGTAATTGAGCTGTTTGAAAATGCAGTTCCAACAAACAAACCCTGAAACATGATTCACACCACATCTCAAGGCAATGAACCTGTCTCATCTGTGAGCCTTTAGCAGTCTCCCATAACCAACTGCCTTTGTCTCAGCTTGGCTGCCTGTCTTTAAATATCTTCATCCTGAGCTTAACTTGAATGGTACATTTTTTATCACCATTGGTGCACAAACGACCTATTGAATCCTCTGGAGGAAGGAGGAATTAGAGCATTACATCCATGTGGCAAAGGGATTAATAAAACACCTGGAGAAGCGTAATCATGGAGATGTCATCCTTTTTCCACTGACTGAGGTTTGGATCCAAACGTGATATCTAACCCTCCTTAGCGCTCCTGTGGATCCGTCTTCTTCAGAATCACTCTTTAATAGGGTTATTCTGTCTTTGTTTTGTGTGAGGTGCTCGGAGACTTTACAGAAAGTTCACTCACTAAGATGCAGATTGAATCAACATCCCTGAGACAAAGCACACCAAGCATCATGGGCCTTCCTGGTTTTCCTTTGGTGAGTGCATGATGGAGTTGTAGATCACGTTATGGAAGCTTTAATGGACTGTAAATCTTCCTCCCTCTCCCCCATAAAAAGAAGAATTGTAAGTGTCAGGCTTTCTTAAATGAGGTTTCTGATAATCTTCAGTTTTACAGAAATTTTTACAGACTTTGGATAAGATCAGAAGAAATCAAGTGGTTTGTGATGATTAGTCTTTAAAAAGTGATCTGTCTTTTCATTAAATACTGGCTTGCTGGCCTGGGAGGGCCACTGCTAATCAAAGACAGCAAAGCTGCATAATATTCCCTACTTTATGCAACAGAAAAGACATCTTAGTATAGGAGTAGCCCTAATAATAATCATCCCTCAAATATGTTCAGCTTGAAATTATCTTTTCTTGGATAGCTGTTGGTTTTTTATTTCCTCCCAGTGAAATCTTGAGCACCATTATTCCCACTCTGCATAACACCTCAATCTCTGTTCTGCAAATGCTTCTCTGTAGATGGCTCAGAGATCTGGTATATACTGAGTTTTGGCTAGGGCTGAACTCACAGGCAAGTGCTGGGGCTCTGAAGAAGTGACCATGAAGCTCAGAGGTGTGGGAGAGAAAAATTTAAAACCTTTTTATCCCATAAAGATTTGATGTGGGCCATCAGCTAAGGCAGATTTCATCTCACTATGTAGCTGTACTCAGTGGAGTGAGGAAGAAGTCTCCAGAGTTTGTTGGGGACATCTATGGCACCATGGAGGTGTCACTGTCTCTTCATTGGCTACAATAGGAGCTAGGTAGGTGAGTTGACTCCTATCCCTAGGACAAATTCTGCTTTTTTTCTTCCTTCCATTAAATAGAAATTAATCTATCTGCACTTGACAGAGCTGCTCTAAGGACCCAGATCTTACAGAGAGGGAAATGCTTAAATGAGCCAGCAAGGCAGTCATGGCAAATACCTACATTCAGGAGAGCAGGGTTGGTAATGTATAACATTCCCTAGTAAAATCACAGCATTATTAATTTTTCTGCCTTATATTCCTCTGGAATGGTAAAAGCAAGAGGAGAAATCTGGTCCAGTGATCCATCATCTGAGGCTTTGAAATAGAGCCAACTTCAGTGAAATTTGAGTGAGCCCTTAGAAACACAAGGAGGGCTAAAGCAACAAGTGCATTTCACCGAGCTATGATATCATCCTCTATTCGTTTCTAGAGGGGAAGCTGTTTATCGGATGTGCATGAGAAAAGACACACAGAAAGCACACACATATATTGAAATATTCAAAGCCGCCCCAGGAAAGAACTTAAAATCTGAGGTCATTTCCTCGATGAGCTTAAAACATTATTTGTCATCTATACTGAACCAGAAGAAAAAGGGAAATACAAGAAGGATAGGAAAAGTCTCTTGTGCTCTTGCCATTTGTGGTTTGAAGTGGAAGGTGCCTGGTTACCACGGCCGGCAGCCAGAAGAGCCAGCTTGAGAGGGTGCCACTTTGATCTGCTCCTGGCTGCCTCTGGGCACCAGGGTGGCAAAATTCATGGAGGGAAGCAGAGGAGGCTTGGCAAAGCCGTGGTACCACCCAGGACTGTCTTATGTTTCCTTACCATCACAGACATTTGTCAGAACATCTAGCCAAGTGGCCTCAAAGGAATGAGCCTGTCTCTTCTCTGCCCCATCTAGGCTGTGTATATTTGGAGGGAAGCATTAAATTCACTCTGGAGAAGGTAGAAAGAGCAGATCCAACTGACAACTCCAGGGGACTGCCTAAGCAGCTTTAGTAGTATATGAAGGGGTATCTTACCAGAGTTTTGGCTTGATTCAATAGTGTCCTGGGTTCTGTTCGGGTTGATTATCACAAACAGCTGCTGGCCCAAGCAGTTGGAAGGGGCTGCAGCTGAGAGGGGCCACAATGGGATAACAGCCGAGCCAGCCAATGGGATATCTGATACCACACTGAGTCATGTCCCTGTATAAGGCTGGGCCATGGAGGGTCTGCTTGTTTTTCACTTGTTTCAGTCTGTAGCTTCAGTGTGGGTGGAGCAGGGAAAGTGCCTTTTTTTTCTCCAGGCTAAACAGCCCCAGTTCCCTCAGCCACTCAGCCTTTTTCTGGACGCACTCCAGCCCCTCAATGTCCTTCTTGTAGTGAGGAGCCCAGATCTGAGCCCTGTCTTTGGGGTGCAGCCTTACCAGTGCTGAGTACAGGGGAACAATCCCAGCCTTAGTCCTGCAGGCCACACTATTTCTGATACAAGCCAGGATGCCGGTGGCCTTCCTGGCCACCTGGACACACGCTGGCTCATCTTCAGCCATCTGTCAACCAACACCACCAGGTCCTTTTTTGATGGGTGCTTTCCAGCTGCTCTGCCCCAGCCTGGAGCATTTTAGGGTGCTTCTGTGACTCACATGCAGGCCCTGGCACTTGGCCTTGTTGAACCTGATACCACTGGCCTCAGCCCATTGATCCAGCCTGTTGCACTAAAGTCTAGCTAGAAAACATCCACAGCCTTCATGATTTGTGTTTTCTACTTGTGCTGAACTCCCTGGAGGAGCAGTGAACAGCCCATATGAAGTTAGCAGAGCAGCATGTGAGCACCTAAAAAGTACAGACTGGCAGAGGCATCTGTGGGATGCTCAACTCTGTTCCCCATTCCATTTATTAGTATGGATGCAGCTGAGATGTCCTGGACATGATGAAGCTATGGAGAAGGCTCTGTCCTCTGACTATCCCTCCATCCTCTTTAGAGTGTCTCTCTGGAAGCTTTTTGCTTCCATTTGGGCTGGCCTCTGAAAAACACGATGAGACTTGCTCCGCAATGAGCTTGTGGTCTGCCTAGAAGCACTGAACTGGCCTTTGGTCTGCAGCTGCTGTTTAGCCTCTGGATTGTGCAGCTCCAAACATATCATTGGTTCCCTGTTATCAAGGGCTCTGATTCAGAGCTCAGGAAAATGTTGCCATTCCAGGCTGTGGGAGCTGTACATTTTTTCACCCAGCAAATTTGAGTTGAGCCACAGCAGTCTTGCAAAAAAACTAGAACATGTAAGAAAAGACAAGACTGACAATTTTAGCATATTTGCCTATTAAAAAAGCTGCACCTCCAGTCTCTGGTGACTCAGCTGAGGGAGACTTTGGTGTTTCTTTTTTGTCTGTAAAAGAAAATGATAATGATGATAATAACCAGTATGTGAGGTATTTATCTTTGCTGAAACTTGGACCAAGGACCACAAGTTGCTGTGCACAAACCAATGAAGCATCATTAGTGCTTGTGAGCAGCAGCAAATCCCATCTTTACCCTTCTTCTGCTGCTGGAGAGCCCAACGCATGCTGCTGCTCAGCAGCACGTCTGAGTCAACACGCTGGCATCGCACTTCCCAAGAAGCTGGAGCAGTCTCTTGTCAGCACTGCTGTGAATGAGCACATCACAGCCTGCTGGGGGGTGACATGGCATTTTAATGGGGTTTTTTGACAGCCTGACCATACCCCAAGCAAGAGCTGCCCTGACAGAGAAGCACTCAGGCCCTTCCTGCACTGCTGGTGCTGCAAAAGTGGAGAGGTCCCTTGCTAAAAGAGAGCAGAGGTGATTTTGAGCAGCTCTGCAGCCCCTCCGCACCACGGCAGTAGCCTACAGTCATCGGTCCTTGCTGGCATGTGAGCTGAGAGGGAGCGAGTTCTGTTTGTCTGACCGCCCTGTGCAGCAGATGGGAAACCAGCAGGGAAGCACTGGCCAGCAAGGCAGCAAGTGGTCTATAGCACGTCAGCACCAGGAGGTCTACAGACATTGCCCTAAACCAGTAAGTGCTGCCAGTTTAATACTGGCAGTGAGACGAGCCGGCCACGCAAAGCCATAGGGGTGTGAATGCTCCCCAGGTACTCCCTGAGCTCATTTCAGCTCATTGCAGCTTCCTCTAATATGCAGGGGAAAAAGAAATAAAATATTTTTTTAAAGGGTTATTAATCCATTTTAGGGCCAGAAGGACCCTCCAGTGCAGCCACCTGCCTTACACAGACCATCCAGCTTCACTCAGCAGCATCGGCATCACGCCCATAGCTGCTGGTAGAGCAAGCATCTCATTTTCATCGAGTGTGGAAAAGATTGGCCTCTT
>JANHGN010023534.1:42865-66893 GCA_024605025.1 Megaceryle maxima
AATCATGCCTAATGCTTTTTTTTTTTTTTTTTTTTAATTATAATTTTAAAATAACAAAGTGGAATTGCTCAGCAGGGCAAACTTCAGCACTAACCACAAATGCAGAGCTGGCTGCAGGAAGCAGCAAGCTGGGAGGCATTACCAGGTTGTTAGTGTTAAATGCAAGAAGTGGGGAGGAAAAAAAATCTGTTCCCCACTCCCTTTGAGTGTGCTGGTCTCCGGTCAGCCTTCCCAGCCTGATCCTTCCACCAGCAGCGTACAAATCAGCAATGCCCAGCCAGCCACTTAAGTATAAAGAGATAAGGGTGGAGGGGGAATTTTCCACAGCTCATCACTAGTGCTGATTGCATCGCCATAATCAAAACCTGCTGGGCCATCTACCGCTGCTTAAAGCCAAATGAAGATCGATCGAGGCAGACGCGGTGGGGTCACAAAGCAGACTCGTCACGACAGATGAGCATGTGTTTGTGCATCTGAACGGTACGCTCCCCTTTGCACGCTGCCTTGCTGCCTCCCCAGTGCCCCCAGGAAGGTGTTCAAGTCCCTAAGGATGCAATGTACCACAAGGAATCCCTGCCTTGTACCCCATGCCACTTTTGCAGGACACAAGGACTCAGCTCACCCAGGTCTCAGCTGGCACTGTGGCAAGATGCTTTGCCACATGAGCATTGATGGGGAAAGCAATACTCCAAAGATGACAAATCCTGCTCAGTAGCTTCCACTTAACATGTCGACTGGCCTCCCTTTGCCTCCCTTTATTACAGACACCATGTTGTTATTAATATAATTCTGTTTCTCAGCTACCTCTTTGCTTTGGCCAAAGGGCGACAGGCTAAATCAGCTGTCTAGTACTCCAGCAGCCTTTCACTCAAAGTATGAGACATTCACTGCAAAATGTCTCAGTCTCCTGCCCTGGAGCTGAGTGGGTTTGTCACAGGCCTGAGGAAGTAATTTTAACTGCCACCTTAAATTAAGCATTGGAGCCACAGTAGATGGAAGGTGTGAGCTGCGTGACTTCTCCATTGCCCAGAGTGCAAAGCCTGGGGGAACTAACAGGACCTCTGAGAGGGTGATGTCTGTCTCCAGACTTCCCTGGGCCTCCTCTTTCTCTCTTTTCTCCCTTATCTCCCTTTATCACCAGATATTACACCCTCACGCCACACAAACATGTGCTTCCCTTGACCCCAGCAGACATTTGGCATGACAATATGTTTGCAAGCCATTTTTTTTTTCCCTCATGTTTTGTTTCTGAGACCTGGAGACAAACTCGAATTTTTAAATTCATTTTCAGTTTTGCTCTTCTCGTTCTTTCTGTGGGGAGGACAGGCTCCCTGGTTATCCTTCACCAGTCCAGTCCTCAGCCAGCCCATGGCCACCAAGATCCCTTGGGACACCCCAAGGTCATGCCTCACCTCCTCTTACTGAGCTCCTTGGTGTTTCCCTGTGGCTGAAACCCCTCCATTCAACACTGTCCATGCTATGGTTTGACTTTTCTGTCAATAACCTTGCCAGCCTGGTTCTGGGATTTGTCATGAGAAGGAGATTTTCTTCATATGCAGCTTAATACTCTGCTTGGACCATTTGTGATTCATCTCAGCCTGACATTTTGTGCACTTTGAGAAGCCCACATGGCCCCGAGTAGAGCCCTTTAATGGTGGCATGGGCAGAAATGAAACAGGGTCGGGGTGAAAAATGTCAGAAGTCAAGTTAAGCAATAAAAACAGTAGTTTTGAACAGAAACAGGACTTGTCTAGATCATAACATGAGGTTCATCCAGGTTAGGTGTGGTAGAGGACAGAGCACTGCACTATCCCTCAGTTTATCAGCAGGGAAGATGTTATGCATTCCTCTGACAAGCCCTTGGACACAGACAGTGCTCCCAAGAGGAGAGACTCTTGGAACTGTGTCAGATTTCAGCAAAATACAACGACAACAACCTTGCTTCCCAGATACTAATATTTCAGAAATGATAGTGCATTTTTCAAGGCAGAAGGCAGCAGCCTGGAGTTCAGTTACATTGTCTGGGTGATCAAGGCGTTATTTAGGGAGCAGATAGAAGCAAAGATCCTGAGAGAGGTCTCCTCCTCTCTGGACCTCTGCTGACAAAAAATAATAATAATAAAAAAAAAGGCAAATTTAGCTGGTGCAGATGCTGTGTATTTTCTTGCTATCTAAGGAGCATTTGAGGTACATCGGGTGCAGAGGGGGAATGACCCAAACAGTGACTTTTGCATGCTGAAGACAAGCGCTCATGTTTAACTGCTTCACGGACACAGCTTATCAGAGAAACCAGTTCAACAACAAGCAAAATGACACTGCAAACAAAAAATCCCAAAGAAACTCAGCTATGTCTGGTTTATTCATCTTACAGATGTGCGAGAAGCAGGATCCAAACTGGTGCAGGTTTTGTACCATAGATGCCAAACCTCTTTCCCTATCTCCTCCCCTTTGTACAACAGAAGTGGCTGAAAGGAGAAGGAAATTGATCCCAAATATGAGGGGCCTTTGATGGTAAAGGCTCAGTAGAGCTGCTCAACTTTCAGGTCCCAGGGGAGAGCCTTGTGCAGTCCATCTGTGGGTGCCCTGAGTGATTGTGGCGGGTGCATGAGGGAGCTTGGTGGTTCATATCCACATCCAGCACCAGGGATGGGAAAAACATCTAAGGAGTGTCTACAGCAGATGTTCCCCATGGGTACCAGATACAATAAACACTGTATGTGCCAAGCCTCAGTACGGTCAGTCTCCGATTGCTAAGTGGGAAGTAGGGACCTGTGGGTGTCCCTTGGGAGATTTTCTTCCTGGAAATCAGTGCCCAGGTTTCAAATGTGCAGCCCTAGTATGTGTGTTTTACAGAGTATATTTTTTCATCACATGGTTCCCTCTCACCCTTTCCACCCCCCTCTCTCCTTGGGGAATAGAGTACAGTACACGCGCTCGGCATACGCTGAAATGTATAAATAAACCAACATTTTGCTGGGTCAGCCCACTGTTGGCAACCTCCTTGTACTTTGTCACTGGAAGCCACAACTCCACTTAAAGTGACCATTTTGTCTTGGCAGGACTCATTCGCTTATTCACTCGCTCCTCAGCTCTGCTGTTTGGTGCCAAAGCACAACAAGAGCTCCTCAATTGCCCTCGGCTTCCCCTCTGCAAATAAGTGCTGAGCTGTAGGGGCTGTCCATGCTATAGAAAAGGAAAAGGGAAAAAAACACTGCTTGCCAGCATCCAAGAAAAAAGAGGAGATAGATGCTGTCAGGACCTATTCAACCATGGCCCATAGGAAAAACTGCAGGGGGTGTTTTTATCTCCCACCATTGGCTTCCACACAAGCTTTAAGATATTCCTACACAGTAATAGAGATAAATATCTGTTGGCCCTGATGAAAGGAGACATTTCATGGGACAGCCATGGCTGCTCACAACATTTGCCAGACTAGTGACATTCCTCTCTTTGTGTCCAGAAACTGAACAGACTGATTCCTCCTCCTGCATTCAGAAGTAGAATTGTTTATTCTCATCCTAACTCGGTGTCAGGTAGATGAGTTTTATCTTTTTAAAGTGCTGTATTGTTTTTAAAGTGCAAAGTGTCTGCAACTGAAAAAGAAAAAAGTCATGGGTACATGGCTGACTCCCAGACAAGGGCAATGGGCTCCCCATCACTGAAGGGTGTTGCTATGGGCACAGGCTCAGCATCCCTAAACACAAAGTCTCTGTGTTTAAAGAGGTTGAAATTTGGGAAACAGACTGGCAATCTCAGATGTACAGCCTCAAAGAAGTCTCATTCTTGGAGGACAGTGCTCTCAACAAAATTATTCTGATCCTAAACCGGACACTGCTCTGGAAAGCATCAAAAATCTTGCGTGACATTTCAGAGCAACGTCCAAAACGTTTGTGTTTTGTAAACAGGAAGTCACATTGTCTGGAGAGGATATTTTCCCCCTTCAATAGCTGCATGCAGCTTTTTTACATAACCCCTTTTTACAGTATTTCGGGACTGAAAAGTTCATTTCCCTCTCATAAGCACATAGGAGAAGGCAGCTGCCACCCAGACATCCTTTAAATGGGACCACATGTAAGCCACTTAGTCTCCAAAAATGAAAGCAAAACACAGTGCTGTCATCACTGCACGGCACCGTCAATCAGAGCTGTTCATAATATGCTGCACTGTGTATATCTCATACCATGTTCGTTATGAGCTGAGGCTAATGCATAATAATAAAGCAGAATATTATGGTATAAACTCTGGATTAGTAAATGAGGGATAACGGGAAATAAAAAAGCCCAGATCCAGTCTCTTTTCTGGCCGTGAGGGTTGGTGAACACAAATTCATCTAATGCTTAACAGAGGTGTTTCTCCCAGCTTCACCCTGACCCTGACTGTGTTGTGTGCAACCTCCTGAGAAGGAACTTACAGGCATTTTTGTTCATGTTACTCTACTGAACAATCACAATCATATTATTTTACCTGTGAGTTCTACAAAACGAGCCAGGGACATTCCTCCATGGTGTGGGAGGGAGATGCCAAGGTGGGTCATGTCCAACTGCTTTCATCTTCCTGTTGCCCTGTTGGTCCCATCATATGATCCAGAAAAGCCACAATGGGATGTGCTGTGAAGGTAGGTGATGTCTGTCACGCCGAGGACTAAGCAGACAGGGAGTGTCCACAGACAGACCTGAGGCTTCAGGCTGCTTCCCGGATTGCTGGAAAAAAAACAGCAGAAAAACTTTATTGTGTGCAGCAAAATTCAGGTTCAGGTCTAAGTAGCCTATATAGCAGATTGAAAAAAGAGTGTAGTATCAAGACTCTTCACTTGTTTAGAGGCATGAAAGATTGAGATGAAAAAAGGATACGTCCTCCCACTGGTAGAAAGAATGCAAAGCAGTAAACACTGGATGTATAAAAGGGTTGACAAAAGTAATAGCTGTTCATATTGCACCTTTCCCTTGCTCGCTTAAACTTGTAAATCTCCTAAGACTTCTGTCCTGGGTTTGGTTTGGGTTAATTATCACCAGCAGCTGCTGGCCCAAACAGCTGGGAGGGGCTACAGCAGGATAAACAACCAAACCAGCCAATGGGAAAGTCGATACCATACTGACATCATACCCTGTTTCACTGTGTAGCTTCAGTGCAGCTGGAGCAGGGAAAGTGTTGTCTTGGTCACAGGTAGACCTTCCTGGTGCCTATCACTTGCTTTGTCTATCATTTCATTAGTACTAACATCACTACTGATGTTTTCTTCTCTCTCTGTGTTGTTTTATTAACCTGTCCTCATCTCAATCCACAGGGTCTCACCTTTGTTTTTTTTTTTCCTTCCTGCCAATTCTCCTGAAGAAATGATGTTAGGTTAAGAGGGGCCAAGGTTCTCTGATGGGGGCTGGTAGGTGGGTTGGTTTCATCGTGGGAAGGCATTTCTACTCCTCTGAACATGCCCGGGGTGTTCCAGTAGTCAAAGTCTTAAACAAACCAGTTGGCATGGGCTTAAAATTTTGTTATTTATATGCATCCAAGGATAAAACAAGGACTGTATAAGCTGAGTAAATGAACAGACTCATTGGTTTCTGGTGAGCGGGTCTGTGTCATTTTAGTCACACTTTTTACCATATACTCTGGGGTCATTTGCCAGACTGGGAATAAATGGCATCTGGTTCTCTAACCCAGGCTTGATATCCCATCTCTTATAAAGATGTTTCTCTCCTGGCTTCTGGGGTGCAAAAACCAGAAGTGAGAGGAAAATCTAGCCATAAAATGCCTTAAATATATCTGAAACTTTTGAGCCTGATTCTGACTGTGTTTATTCCCCTTCTCTGCTACCACAACAGGGCAGAGCATCTGATTGGTTTTATTCACATTCAACAAGAAAGTACTGAGATACTGGTAATAAATTTGCTAAAGCTCAGCAGAAGTAATTTAAGTCAATCAACTGCTTTTAAACATGCAATACGTCTATTATTGACCACCAAGTACACTTCAGTGGGAGAATTTAACAGAACTGATTTTAGAGAAGGAAAAATGCTATTTGCGGGAAGAAGAAACCACCCATTTTAAAAGTCAATTTGTTCAACAGTGACACAGAATTGACACCAATTTACCACCATTTCACTTTGTTCAAGCTCCTCTGTGTCGATGCTGCTGAGAAAGGCAAGTCTAACAAGCTTCCTTCATGGAGATTGGTGAACTCTATTCTTTCAACAAACACATTTCATTATTTCATGATGGTGTTTCAAATGAAAAAAAAAAAATTTGGATCTTGCTGCAGCCATACATCCCCAACCCCCTGCCTCCAGTGGAAGACCAGAATTGTGAAAATGAATTGTTTCATTCATTTAACTCAATCCTGAAAGTATATTAAAATAACAGGAAAAAAAAAAAAGAAAAAACAACCCAAACAAAACAACTAAGAGAAGTCTGTAAACTGATATACCAGGTCATCAGACGACAGCAAAGTGGTTTGGATTTGGGACTGAGGTGCAGGTACCTGAAAATCAACCACAGTTGGGCTTTGACCATCTTTTCCTTGCTGCCACAAGCACACTGGCTGCCACTTAAAGCCGGCGTGATTCCTCAAAATCCATAACTGGAAGAAGGGGAGAGGGGTGAATGCTCCCGCTCGGTAGTCTTGGATTGCAGTGGTAAATTTACAGCGGTTCTTGGGCAGGAGAGAGAAATTGTGGGCACACCAATCACCCACATCAAAGCAGAAGTGGCAAAATTTGGACCCAGGCTGGTTTTCTGTAGACTGTGGGAGGCACTTCACTGGAAAATGTGGCACACTTCTGGGTCCCTGAAAAACCTTTCCCATGTTATTAATTTTGGCAACTCCTTATTACGCTTTCATTATATGATACCTGTCTTAAAAGGCCCTTTATGCATTTTTCATGCTCAGGGCTATGCATGGCATGTGCAGCAAGCTCTTGGTGGCATTTCAAGGTGCAACTTTTTTGGCCTCCTACAACTTCTGGAAGGGGAAGGAAAAGAGCAAAACCAGCAACAGAGAAACTTTAACTCCCTTGAATGCTGAAGTGCAGGTGAAGGTGGGTATTTGTGGTCCAATCCTGCTGTCATTGAAATAAATGGCAGGTTTGCCCTTGATGTCTGTGGGAGTCAGCTCTGGCTCGGACTGTGAGGCAGGCATGGAATTAGAGCAGTGCCTAACTGCATTAATTAGGGGGTGGTTAGTGGAAAAGCGAATCCCTAGTGGTGCAGGAGATTATTTACTGGTGGAGCAATGTGGGTTCAGGCCTCCTGTGAACTGCTCTCACTCCATGTTCAGTCCTAGACTATGCTCCTGTCCTCCCCAAACTGCTTTTCTCCCATGTAAGACGAGAGCACCCAAAGACATTCCTGATGAATGCATTGTGGCTGGCTTAGCACAGCAGCAAGAGTGGGGAATTTTCAAGCACGGTGACAGGGAAAAAAAGCTGTGCACTCCACAGATGTACCTTTGAAGACAAAACATGGGGCATGTCTTGGAATTTAGGGACTGTCAATATGGCAACAGTTTACTGGGCTTTTAGATTTTCTTTGCTACAGCTTTTCATAGAAAGATAGATCCTCATCTGCTACCTATCAGACATACCTTATTGCACAATAATATACCACAGGGAGGTTTTTTTTTTCATGATCTTGGCTCTCTGCCTTGTGTTTTCCTCCTACCTGCTATAATTGCAGGTATTATCTCTATTCTTATGCATGCTTCCATATACAGATCAATGTTTCACACCACGCTAAAAGCATATCACCTTGATGGACCCCAAAACACAGCTTCACTCTTAGCATTTGCATTTACTGCCTGCTCTGCCATGCAGAGAAGCCCAGGCAGGGCTGAAGGAGCTGAGGAACCAGTGCTTGTACACTCGAGTGGCTTGGCAGGGCTTTCTCTCTCACGTACACATCTCCAGGACTCAGAGTCTCCTTTCTTTAAGCTGTGACATGCCCCAGCAGTATTTATGGAGTCTAAAGCACAGGGAGCATCCAGGCTGGGGTTTCCAGCCCAGAAGGATGTGCCAGCTGTGAAGGCAGTAGATTTCACTGAGCTGCACACCAATTAGCTGCTGAACTGAATGTCCTTTTAGATATGCACATGGAATTAATTAATTCAGTGAAGATATTTTTGTTGTTTCCTGGAAAAAAATGCTTTTAACTCTAGGATGTTCTATCATTGCACAAAGGGAAAAAAAAAAAAAAAACCAGAATCATGAGGCTGAATTTTTTCGGGTGGTAAAGATTGAAGCTTTAACAGCAGATTAGTTTTATTGCTGGGTGGTGGGAAATATGAGATTCATCCCAGTCCAGCCAGGAGTTCAGTCAGATTTGCAAAACAGGCAAACCTGGGTTATGGCTGTACATCAAAATCCTGGTAAGTGCTTGTTAAGCTTCGGCTGGTTCTCATGCATAGCCAGGAAAGCAGGACAGTTTTGGCTGGGATCTGCTCTGGTTTGGGTTAGTAACACACACGGCAGCTGCCACGACTCAGTGCTGTGAGTGCAAAGGACAGAGCTCTGTGAAGCTCAGCTGTACCCCACGAGCTCTGACAGCAGCTCTTGTTGCGGAAATGTTTCTTGCTTTTGGATGCAATCTTGTCTAATATGCTAGCACTTGATGTGACCCTTTTCAGAAATGCATCTGATTTTATTATACAAGCCACTTCAGAACTGATTGCCCCTGTTGTGAGGCTCTTCTCAACCTTAATACCCTCATGGTTGAAGGACAGCTAAAGAAAATTGATTCAGAGCCCCAAATCTTTCTGACATCTTCTTTGGCAGTGAGGTGTTTGACCAAGGTTTGGAAATTCTCAGGGTTTTGGGTGGTTTTTGCTGTGTTAGCCAAGGACTATTGTCTTTCTGTACACATGGGGCCTGTTTGTCCCAGCACTGGGAAGTCCTTCCTCATCCTCATACTCACCAAGGGAGCATGGGGCTCTGTTGCAACAGCCCGAAGTCCTCAGAGTTAGCCCAGGCTTGAAATAAGGCACATTTTCCTATCATCAGAGCTAATCATTCAGAAAGCACAGCACTGCATTTATTTTTAAAGATTTAATTCTCCAAACACTTACTCCCTGGTTGTGTTTCTAATGTCATAGCTGGCTCTATTTTCTTTCACTTGCAAACTCTCCTGCTTTCATTCCGTGCTCTAAATTCATCCCAACCCATGCAAGACAGCTTCAAAGGACAGGGTTATGTAGAGGTACCCATGCAGTGTTCAGCTCAGGTCATGAAGTTTAGCAATTAATCTGAGCTAAAATACCATTTTCTTGTACCTAAACTGCCTCTGTACTTGAGGTAGCTCCAAAAGCATCAGAGAAAACGAGGTCTGGCCAGCTTCATTTTGCTAAGTTGTTTAAATTAAAATTAAAAATGTCTGCACAGGCACTGCTGTTCATTTTATCCTGGGTTTACACTCCACCAGTATTAAGCTGAGCTCAACACCACACTTAAACAACAGGAAACAAACAGATTTGGGTAAAATAAAAAACTAGGCTGGAGTTGCCTCCCAAATAAAGTGTCCAAATCTTTACAGAGTGTGTAAAAGTTGGGAAAGAAAGTGGAAATAATGAACTACTATAAATAAAACCATTTCTTCCAGTGTTTCCATCAGAGGAAGCCAAAGCCTGGAGGTGCTGGATAAGTTCTGAGAAAATCTATCCTTGTCACTGGTATGTTGACATTCAGCACTGGAGGTCGTTTGGAAAGCCAGAAGGTGTTCATTTGGGTTTTCTCTTTGTTGGATAATTAAAAAAACAACAATAACAATAGAACAAAATAAATTTCCCTTGTACCTAGAATAATTTCTAACAACAAAGCTTAGGTGATGACGAGGCAGGAGATGTTGTAAGCCCTTTTGTGAACAAAATTAGAGCTCCAAATGAGCTGGACAAAGTGAGGCTCCCTTTGAAATAAAAAGGATGCAATTTAATGTGGAAAAAGTCAAACCCTGGTGCTTCTCTAGGACAGGTGGGGAAAGAGGACAAGGAACTGGGAGCCTGCTGCGGAAAAGGGCAGAAGTGAGCCCCAGGCTGGGATGACTGTGCCAGAAATGCCACAGAGACAGTCCAATGTGCCAGACAACACGTATAAAATGCAGAAAGTGCTCTGGAGTGTGTAAAGCAGAGTGTCACATGCCACATACGTGTCTATCCATCACCTGCAGATGCGTGTCCCTTCTGCTCTGCTCGGGGCTGGCAAAGCCTCAGCTGCAGGGAACGGTCCAGTTTTTGTGATCCAGACTTCAAGGAGGATCTGGAAAGAGTTCAGCAAAGAGTGATGAGAGGTCCAGAAAATGTGGTTTCTGCAGAAAGATGGCAAGAATCAAGCTCGTGCTGTCCTGAGCAGGGAGGATGGAGGGGGAGGACATGATATTATAACTCAAATATTTAAAAAGAGCGGAAATCAATAAATTGGGTTTTGTATCCACTAAGGAATGAGGAAAGAAATCGTAGGCTTAATCTGTAGCAAAAGAGATCTAGGTTATAGGTAGGGATGCTCTGGTGTGGGTTTTTGGGGCAGGCTCTGGGTTTGCCACTGCTGCTGGGTGTGAAGGTGGCAGCACACGGCACCTCCACCTCATGGGGATGGTTTGGAGAGCCTCTGGCACCCTCTCATGCCACGTGACCTTACGAGCTCCCTTCCAGCTCCATTTTATGTGGTTTTGAAATAACGGCAAAATTACACCCTGACAACGTAAGAGCTGGGATTATTTGTTTTAGGATTAATATAATTAGGCTAAGTATGAATAAGATGTTTTAGCTCTCTGCAATTAAAGCACGCAGGAGAGACGTGAGGCTGTCTCTGTGACAGTGAAAGACCTAGGTGAGTGCAGAAAGCAAGCACTGACACCTTCCTTCCACCACAATCCAGACACGGCAGGTAGGACGACACAAAGGATTAGCCATCACACCTTTTAAGCCTGCTGGATACTGCCAGGATGACTTTTGCTTGTACAGCCATAGCACTTCTGCAGTCATGCATTCAGTGTCTTAACTGACATCAATAAACGTTAACACTTGCTGGATTTACTGGGAAGATTTGAATGCCAGCTTAATTCAATGCTGACATATCAACACATGAACTCTGAGATCCAAGCCCTTTTGGAGCTGTCTATTTTAAGATCACAAGGGGCTGCTCTTCACTGTCTACATCCCCTGCAGTGCTGTGTCAAGCCCACGTGCAGGAGCATAACAATGCTCTGGGACTGACACCCAACTTTGATTGGAAAGCTTCAAGTGATAAAGAGTCAACAGCATCCCTTGGGAGAGCCCCAGTGGATAATTACACTCATGGCTCAGAAGATGTCAATTTTCTGGCTGGAAGTGTTTTAGCTCTGGCTGCTGGATATACCTGGGTTTCTCTTTATCTGATAGATGACTGTATCTGCAAGCAGCTCAGGAAGAAGCTGCTTACTCCTCGTGGGTGCGTGCGGCATGCAGCGATCAAGCCAGGAAATTTCAGATGGGCAGATCTGTCACAGAGATTATTCCAGCCTGTTTATTACAGACAAACCATGGAGGCTTTTCTGGTTTTCCCCAGTTTTCCTCCTGGTAGCAAGCTGTTTGCTCAGACACCTTGACGCTGGCTAAGAGTTTAGCAGAGGGAAACTCCATCTTGGTAAGTGTAGGGGTCCTGGCATGAGCAAGAATATAACGTTTGGTTCTGACTGCTGCTGAGGGTTTTATTGTACTTCTGTGACCATTCGAATGCAATGTGAACTGGTAGTGCACTGCCAAGTGTGGGGAGAGCTGCTGGTGCTCTTCAAACATGTGGTGTAGTGGCTTTGGTGGTACCAGAATGGAAAACTGGTTAAGTCCCAGAACTGTGCCTGTTGTTGTTTTGCTCCTGTTTTGAAGTCAGCATTGCCCTTCAACAAAATACTACAAAAGGCCAGGCTTTGCTCCTGACATCAAACTCCTCTGAAAGTCCCGGCTGCAGACAAGGACATGAGATCTCAATGTCCAGGCTGCTCTTTGCAGACCAATTTTGCAACATGCCTGTTTGACCCCTGGTTGCAGTGGTATCATCTGTGGTCTATTATCGGGGATTTCATACCAGCTGGGCAACAGGAGCTCATCTGAAATCCACTCCATCTTGGGAGCTGATGAGCTATTTAGCTACTGCTTGTATTTTTCTTATAAGAGTAATAATACCATGCTCTGTTGCCATTAAGGTCTGACATTAAAAGCATTAATTTCCTAATAGAGCTACAGCACAGGCTAGGAAGGCCTTTTATTTTTAATGAACTGAAGACTGCTGTGATCTCATTCATCCACCCATGAAATCCACTGACTGACAAGGTCCCATTTCTGGGCAGAGGGGTTAAATGTGCTTCAGACAAAAGCCAGATTTTCCCTTTTTTCTGCATGCCATGGACAGGATCAAAGGAGCAGGGAAATGGACATTAAAGCACTTGTAATCAGGGACACAGACTCTGACCCAGCATGGGCCAGCCCCCTTGCAGGCTTATGGGAATGCCACTGTGCATTATTGCATGGGAAGCCTGTGAGCTTTGGGAAGCAAGTAAATAAGGGGGGAGGGGGCAAGTGCTGCATGGACCGGGCTCATCTGTCATCACCAGGAGCTTCTTCTTGGAGACCCTGTGGGAGTGAATATCCCTTGCACCTTTGGTGCTTCCTCTCTCAGTTTAGGACTTTCTTAAACAAGCTGTAATATCTTTGGGCCTCACCAGATGGTGCTAGTATGGAGAACCCTGGGAACAGAGTATGGCTGCATGGATGGAGAACAACATCTTGGGGGAAAAAGGAAAGGAAAGGAAAGGAAAGGAAAGGAAAGGAAAGGAAAGGAAAGGAAAGGAAAGGAAAGGATACCAATTTGATTACATTTCTCTTTAGGAACAGTGGTAATGCTCCAGGAAAGCTTTTCTCATTACTCAACTGGAACAACGCTGTAGCTGCAGTGGTACAGCTGGGAATCCACATAGTGGATGTGATGGAGAACCAGATGGGTGGCAAGGTCGTTCTCCTTGGCTTGTTATGAAAACTGCAGGACCTGGTTTGGAGGTGACCTTCAGAGAAGCTGGTCAAGTCATTGCCCCTCCTTTGGTCTTTGGTTATTTTTCCTTTAGCTTTACATTTTAAAATACCTTATTCAAGCAGCTCTCTCAAATGGTCTTGAAAGGAATGGAGAAGAAAGACTGCTGATGTCTCCCAAAAGAGAGCAAACTGGGAATAGTTTGTTTTCCAAGCACATATGAGTTCATTTTCTTTTCAAAATTTGCATTTATTTTTAACTGGATTAACATCCAGCTAATGTGGATGTCAACCAGTTGGAATGCAATTTTGGGAATTACGGAGGAATTTAGCACTGCTGATATAAACCAAATGTGATGGAGCTGGAAAGCATATGATATTTATCTGCATGGGCTTGGTGTCATCAGCGTGCTCTGTCTTTCTCTTAGGTTAACTCTTAGGCAATCCAAATGGAAAGAAATAGTTCTACTACAGCTCCCATATGACTAATGTGATGCAGTGTATTACTTGGCTTGGGGTTTAAAAGAAATAATAGGGAGTTTATTACTCAGACCTTCCTTCTATTAGGAATGGCTAATGACACTACATACATAAAGTGGTTTTTTACCTTGCTATGTTATTTTGTTTTATTGTCAGTGTTTGAATGACAGAGGTTATTGTAGTGCATAATGTTCTGTAAGCATAGCCATGCTAACAGAACCATGCTGGTTAGCCTTATTCTGCACCTATCTGAAACATGGTCAATGCAGTTATTATGGCATGTGCTGAGACTTCACAGTGATAAGTCAGGAAAGGACTTAAACATCCTTAAATCTGTGCCAAGAAAGGAAAGCATTTAAATACCTGCTTCATACCTTGCTTTCCAGGTGTTTTGATGATCCCAGGCTGCAAAGAGGAACCTTTAAATGGATGAGGTCCAACAGCTTTCTCGGTGCTGAAATCCTGCCTCCAGGAAACACGGACAGGGAAGCATCAAAGCAGAGAGGATGGGTTTTTCCTTAATCAAAATATTGTGAAACTGTGGTTCTGTCAATGGTTTGCTGTTCGAGTTTTGTAGATACGTAGAATGATTGGGAACCTTCAAAGAAAGATGTCAACCAAATGTTTTTCAGACTCACGTGCAAGGCAGAAGGAAATGTGCTTCCTCAAGGTCCTACTGGCAGATGAATAACTTTGTGCAATCATTAAAGTTGTAAAGTCATCCCTCCCCACTCCACACACACATGAAAGATGATGGGATTTGCATGCCAGCCAAAACCAGATTTGGGAATCAGACACTTCCCTTCGAAGGAGCAGCATGCTGATCCTGCAGCAGATATGCTGGGGAAGAGCGAGCGTGGACCCACTCATGTTGGGCAGCTCCTTATCCTCTGCCATCATCCACCTGTATCCTAGATGGGGGAAAATTCATTTGGGAATGGCGTGGCTGACAGAGGCTTTTCATATCTCTATTGCCACACACAGAGTTGTGTTCACCCAGCTGTATTTTCTCATCCATAAACATGCCTAATTTTACATGTGGGGAACCTCCTTTACCAGAGGACAGCAACATGAGTGATGAGTTTGGGCACCTCCAGCGATAAGTTAAAAGGATGATAAAATAATAATGGTGGTCTTTGGACTCATACATGTCACAAGCAGGGTTTGTAGTAACTGTACCAGGTTGCTTTTCTGACAAAGGAAGAGCTTTTATGAATATGGATTTGAGTATGACTCCTGATTTCTCAGTTCACATGAAATTTAAGTTCTACTTGATGGTCCTCAGGAATGCAGGAGGCTAATGGAATGGAGGAGGATGGTGGCACTGGGAAAATGGTTTAAATTCATCATCTTCCTTCTGATAACTCCTTCCCTCCTTGAATTTGCAGGAAGCTTGAGTCATTATGGTATTACAATTCTTTAGCATAAGGTTAAATTCAAGGTTACTATTATTTCATTATTTATGTCTAACAGTCTCCTTGGAATTGCAGACCCTTGGAGAGATATTGGTTCTGCAACACTGATCAGCTGAGCTGACGTGGTGGCACTCTCCAAGCCGTAAGATCCATAAGATCTGACATGGACTATTTAATCTCCTCTTGCAATTAACAGAGCCATTCCCTATTAAGGCCCATGAATGGCTGGAGGGCATTAAAGAGGCTCTTATCACTGACTAATTCCATAATTTTTGGAAACAGAAAGCCCGTGTATTTTTTCAATAAGCACTTCTCCTTCTGACAGCACTACATCTTTCACAAACACAGCAAGAATAACCTCTGGACTTTGCCTGCAGCAGTGAAGTATGAAATTTTGGATTCCATGGGTCACTGTTTTTGCTGCAGCCAGATGTGGATAAAAGGCAAAGGGTGTTTTATTGTTGTTTTTTCAAGAAACAGAGGAAGGTTTGTACTAAGGTACACCCTCTATCCTAAAAACAAGTGGCTAACATGTGGCTTAAATATCACCAATTGCCATTTCAAAAGATGAAACTTGAAAAAAAAAATATTTTGAATTTAAATATTCTGTCTGCAGCTAATAAAGTACGTTGTGACTTGAAATTGGATTTGGGAAAACATAGAGAAGAGCTACAACCTTGATGCTGAGCTTTGCGTAGCAATGTGGCTGTTGGTGGTTTTGTTGGTATCACAGGTACCAATAAGTTGTGGTGGATGTAAAAGGGAAACACTCGATGGCTGAGAAAAACAGGGTAGTGAGACCTTCTTTTTGTTCTGAACAGATTGGGTTATTCATTGGAAAGAAATTAACAGATGAATTCAATCCCTGTTTACAGTGATGGATGAGTCTATGAAAGCATTCATTATTGGTATGCATTTTATGCAAACTCTTATGGCAACTGAGGCGTGTTAAAAAACTGCTTAGCTTAATTCCTCTGAAGTCCTAGTGTGCCACTGATGATTTAAACCCTCTGTTTCTTGCTTGGGGAACTGCATATTGAGTAATCAGGAATGAATATCTCACTTATGGAATTTTATGAGGAAAGTCATCTTCATGGTAAACTGCAGTGGACCTCATCCCTTACAAACACTTCCAGAGAATAGCTGAAGCTATGAAACCCATAAATAACAAATTAAGAACTCCACTGTTTAATTTTGGGGGAAACAAAAAAATTGTTTTGTTTGCTTTTGCATTGCTTAATCCAACCCTCCCTGGTGCACACACATTGGACAATATTTAGGTTCCCAGCCACTGTCTGCACAGCCCAGCACTGTGATATGATTTGGGCTTCCAGCAGTTTCCCCACTGTCTCCCTGACTGTTCTGTTAGAAAACTAATGAGAAAAATGGTGCTCATCATGAAACGCACGACAGAAATTATTTGATCATCCTAGAGCCTTAAGTGCTGCTGCTTTTTAGCCTGGTGCTTTACAGCACTCTTGCCAGATGCTCTAGTAGCCAGGTTGTGACAACTCACAGAGCTACTGCTTCAGCAGGGACCACTACACTTTAAGGACAATAGACTCTAAATGTCAATAGCTGTGAGTCACATATAGTCACGGGATTTTCATTGTGGCAAGGGAAAATTCTGTAAAAAGTTTGGTTTTTCTTTGTCTTGCTGTTGCTGCCCGTGTTCCCCTTGTCCATAAGATCAGAGGACTGGAGCACCTCTACTATGAAGAAAGGCTGACAGACTTGGGGGTGTTCAGCCTGGATAAGAGAAGGCTTCAGGGAGACCTTATTCCAGCATTTCAGTGCTTAAAGGGGCCTGTCAGAAAGATGAGGACAATCCTTTGAGCAGGGCCTGCTGCAACAGGACAAGGGGTGATGGTTTTAAACTAAAAAGAGGTGAAATTCAAACTAGATATATGGAAGGAATTTTTTTACACTGAAGGTGGTGAGAGCCTGGCCCTGGTTGCCCAGAGAGGTGGTCGATACCCCATCCCTGGCACCATTCCAGGTGAGGTTGGCAGGGGCACTGAGCACCCTGCTCTAGTTGCAGATGTCCCTGCTCACTGCAGGGGGGTTGGACTTGATGGCATTTAAAGGTCCCTTCCAACCTGAACCATTCTATGATTACTGGCACTGTGAAAACACACATCAGAAACTGCATGCTGGTTCTCAGATACCAACAGCCTGACGTCTGGAGGTGCAGGGCAATCCCCCACAACTTTATCTAAAAATCCTTAACCACTTGCAGATCAGTACTGCACTAATTTTATAATGCAGCCAACTGCTGCATGGGAAAAAATGTCTTGGAAAAGGGAAATAAAAATGTTCAACTCTCCATTTGTATGTGTTGAGAGCACCCATCTCTTCTCCCAAAGTATTTGGATTCCTTTGCCTGTGCCTTTA
Organism: Megaceryle maxima; assembly: GCA_024605025.1. Taxonomy (NCBI): domain Eukaryota; kingdom Metazoa; phylum Chordata; class Aves; order Coraciiformes; family Cerylidae; genus Megaceryle; species Megaceryle maxima. The sequence goes on from JANHGN010023534.1 coordinate 60,131, forward strand.
CAAGACATCCCACCTCTGTGTATTGCATGCAGAGCCTCAGTGCTTCAGAAGCCACTGATTTAGCAGGAAATATCTGGCTGGGAAAGGATGGATGACTTTTTACCCCCACCTTAAATGAAAATAGCTGATGAAGGGTCAGATGAGCATGAAAGTAGAGTATGGCCAAGCATGGGTATTGCAGATGGGAGCATAGGAGAAATATGGAGAGAGGAGCAATGGGGGAAGAAGATCTTCCCCTTTCAATGGCAGAGGGAACCACCACAGCCATCTGTGGGGACACAGCTGGGCTAGCATGTGTCTCTGCTCCCCATGTACAAGAGGCAGGTAAAAGAGTGTCATCTTTCCCCTCCCTCCTCCTGAACCATGGGGACAGAATTGCCCTTTCAGACTTACCACCATGTGTGCTGCACAGACTGGTCCTGCTCCAAGCCAAGCCTTCGGAGAAGGAACCATACCACGAAGGATCATGGAAACTCAAGACCCACCCCTGGTAGTTTAATGATCTCAATAATTGAAGCACTTTGAGCAGGAGATATTTTCATCCCTTTCTAATTTGCAGTTGAGACCTAGGGCAATTTTTGATCCTGAAACTTTGGAGTTACTTCAACGTTTTAAGCCACAGAACAACTACTCATGTTCTCGCTCCAGTCATTTGAAGTCTCCCTGTGAAACAGCTGGTCTCTGATGTGTGAGATACCTGCTTCCCACTATTTGGCTTCCAACAGCAAGGAGATGACTTACGGCCATGAACTATCCCTTAATTTAACACATCAAAACCAAGCGAAAACAAACAAAGCAGAGTGAAGAACACATGTAGATCATGAACTCACATTCTGCACCTTGCACTTTTGCCCAGAGCACATGTTTTTGCAGCTTATCTCCCTAGGTATCTGTGATGGTGCCTTCTCCTGTGTTTGTTTTCTTTGTGTGGGGATACTTGGCAAGAAACTGCTTCTCTGGGAGAAAAAGCAGTTTTTGCTCCTCTCTGGCCATGGACCAAACAAAGACCATAACTGGACCCTTAGCCACAAGCTTACTTCAAAACCTGTCCTGCTAAGTGAAATGGCTTGCACTGATTTCAGTGGGTCTTGAGGAAGGTTATGTCCAGACTGTTTTGTCCTTTTGAGATACAATTCCCACCTTCTTTTAAATCAGAGTTTGCTTTCCTTTGTCTCTCTGTAATTTCAGGAAGTGGCCTCAAAATGCAGTTTAATGTCACAGCAGCAACATAGCTTGAGTCTTGTCTCTCCGTCTTGAGAGGGGGAAAAGACCCATCCATGGGTGAAGCCTTTGGTAGTTGGAATTTATCCTGCAGTGCAACAGACAGGGATCATCACTTCTCTCTGCTGAACAAGAGTAAAAGGCTAATAAGATGCTTCCTACCAAAAAATATTTGTTAATTCTTATTTTTATTTACATGGAGTGCTTTTTTTCTGCTGCTTTTAAGTGAAGGGACACTGAGATGTATCATTTCTGGGCACCTTACAGGGTATGGTAATATCAGTACTTCCCTTGTGGAAAATAGATTGTGTTATTTACAAAGGCAGAGCTCAGAAATGCTTTAGATCAGAGGTTCCCAATATGGAGTCCAAGTCCTGCTGCATGGTTCCAATGGTTCCCTGATTTTGCAGCTGGGAAATAGACTTCAGTTTCAAGTTAACTGAAAGAGCCTGTAACATCTCCTGCAAACACTTTTAACTCATCTCTAAATTTATACTCTTCCTCATACTGGAATAAATGGCATTTTAAGAAGATAATAAGGAAATCAGTGCCAGTTTCTGTCCTTCCTGCCAGTGCTGTTACAGCTGGTAGATGTCTGAGCGGTCACATCCCTCCCCAAGCACAAGTGTCTGAGTCTTCAGCTGGAATTGCAGAGCCCCAAAACCCACTCAGAAACTCATTCACTGTCAGCAGAGATCTGCCTACCTAGGCCTTGTGGATACAAACCCACATGTACAGCCGAGAAGAAGAAGGTGTTACAGTCAGCACGCTCCCAGCGCTGGTAACAAATGAAAACACAGCCTTTGCTGAGTTACTCGTGGTGAATAAAGAATGAAAGGGTCAAATCCACGAGCTAAGGGCTGGTCAGAGATTCAGTCTGGCGAGGGTTAAGATCAAGTCTCCAGGAAAGGGAAAGGTCCCAAGTGTCCTCGAAATTTCCATATGACATTTAGGTATCAATAACAGCATTGTTCGGGAGCAAGAGCTCATTTTCTAAGACAGGCAGCTTGGTCCTTGTGGACTGAGCTCCCTGCAGCTGAGGATGCCAGGCTGCTCCTTGGCAAGAAGCTTGTTAGTGTGCTGAGAAAATGCCCAAGTTAAATGAGGGATAAATCAACACTCACATTAAAACACACCAATTTAATCCTGCTGAGGACACTGACCTGAAAATATTTAATGATGTCAACATTTCTAGGGACATTTTTTCCGGATGTGGAATTTCCAAAGGCTTTTGGTGTCTTTGTAGTTTGTTTTTTTGTTTGTTGTTTTGTTGGGGTTTTTTAAATACCATTCACCATCTTTTTCTTTTTTTTTTAATGCCATTTGCAATCTTTTCTTCTTTTTTCTTTTTTTTTAAATGCCATTCACTATCTTTTTTTTTTTTTTTTTTTGAAAGGATTATCTGTTAATCTTACCCTGTTACAAAATGTATTCATAATCCTCACGGCAGTTACTTAGCAAGTCTTAAACCTGTCATTAAAATACCTCCTCTTGTTACTACAATCACCAGTCTTAATCCATTGCGAGTCTCTTTTTCTTTTTTTCTTTTCTCACTTTGTTCCCAAATGGCTTAAACCAAGGTATGACAGGTAGCAAACAATCCCCTATCTAATTACTTAGAAGAAACAAATAAAGGGAAGGAACATGTTTGTGTGGCAAATTCCTGAGCGTTTGGAAATTAGAGGCCGTAGGAATGTGCCCTGGGAAATTTCAAACCCACTCCAAAGCTGTGGATTTGAACAGTGGTGGATTTAGTCCCTGGAAGGCATCGATGGGGAGAGGTAGTGCCAAAAGAGGGGGCGGCTCTGAGCAGCTCCAGACGCGCAGCCCTGGCCCTGGGGTGAGGATGAGGACGAAGGAGCGTGGTCCTGCTCGGAAGGATGGGCCGGATCCAGCAAAACACGCATTGAACTTTAGCTGGAAGTGCTCAGCAGTCCAGTGTGGCTCAGCAGTGTCTGAATCCCTCCTGGCACCAAACCCCCTGGGAAGGCCCATGCTTGGGAGCTACGGGTGCAGTTGGACCGTAGGTGAGTAGGAGGGCAGGTGGGAAGCAGAAAGGACCAAACTGCTGGAGAAGTGGGTGTGAATGTCAGGGAAAAAAAGAGAAAGATGCTTGATTCATGGGAAAAAAAGAGCCTGAATTAGAGACAAGCCAAGGAAACGCAGCAGCTCTGCTCTGAACGTTACTGCAAGGGGAAGGGATAAGGTGGCATTTGGTCAATGCTTTAGCAGGACATGGCAGAGGTTAAATGCATCATCAGACAGCTCCCACCTGTTTGAAGCTCTGAGCTTGTTTCGTAGCAGACCCCATCCCAAAAGTACATCTCTGGAGGGGGGTGGTATGTGTAACAGCTCCCAGCATGTGCTTTCTGTGAAGGTTTTTTAGGGGAAAACAAGACCTCACTTTCATACTCCCCAGAGACCCCATTCTGTCCTGGGAGCTGCTGGCTAAACACAGCGCTGGTTTGAAATCAGATATCTCCTGTACAAAACTCTCCAGAAGATAATTAGGCTGAACTGAGATTTTTTTAAAGGCATTAAGTCCCTGAACTTTTCAATCTTAAACAATGCCACAATGACCATGTTGGGTATAAGGCATTATGGCCCTTCTTGGAGATCATGTGTTGAAGTTGTCTTGTTAGCAGGGAGACGTTAATGCAATAAAGGAAAGCTTTGTGGGCTGGAACAGCTGGGCTTTTCTAACCACATGCCTAAATGTGGGTGATTAATGACCAAAATGCATCCTTGTTGAATGGCATTGAGAGTCTGGAGGTATTTCATGGTATTTTCCTTTCCCCATTTTTGTAAGAGATTTGTTGCAAACAAAGATCCATTGATGTAGGTCCATTACAGATATGCAAAGTGAATACCGTGTTACTGCCTATCTGATGGATGCCAATAATGTTACTTTGTTGTCTCCCATTTTATGCTGCAGGATCCAAAGATGCTCGAAAAACCACTTGGGGCTTTTAGAGACTGGAGTCACTCAAACATTTTAATGAGGTTTGTTGTCATTGTTGTTACTGCTTCATCCAAACCAAAACGTCTTGCAGTAAAATAGTCTCATTAATAACATTTCCATGGGAAAGTTTTCAGAGTTTCTGGGGTCAATTTATAAGCAGAGAAGGATCTAAACAAGAACCCTGATCTTCTGAATCTGAAACCAGATGTTTCAATGGCAACAACAACAAAAAAACAAATCCACTTCGGGGAAACGTTTGAAAAGTCTTGTTCTTGTTCCACACCGGAATGAAAACACATTTCTAGACCTCAGAAACCTCTGTGAAGTGCACTGCTGATCTCTGGCTGCCTGAACCAGAAACTTCATGGCCTGTCAGAGAAGGGGCTGGCATGTAGGTCCTTTGCTGGCCACCCACCCCATGCTCCAGCTTCATAAGGGGATTTCGCCCATCTTCTGCTTCTCTTTCCTCCACCACCTGCCCAGAAGCCTCTGGCAATCCAGAACTGCCTGATTCTTTGCCTTGTTTTTCTTCAGCTACTGAAATGTGCAAAGCGGTTCACAAAACACTAAGAAAAAGCTCCTTTGGGCCAGGAAGCCACGTAGGGGAGATGTAACATTGTGGTAGCATGGGAAATTAAATACTATCAGCAAATAAAACCACTGAGTAGGTTTATAACATAGTTCTCAGGAGTGCCTGGGAAAGCTGAAGTCAAAGGCTAGAAAAGTCTGCAAGAGGTGGTGTAATTTCCCAGCAGCCCCTCTCAGTGTTACTGTTCAACACCGTGCCGGGGCTGCCAGCATGCAGATTTGTGTGTCAACCATCACTGCTGCATCAGCAATGACTTTGGGACTCTCGACTGATAAGGGGTACCCTGACAGAACAAGTGGGAGCATCCCTAAGAGGGGCTCCAGGTCCCTCTGGGCTGGTATAGTCCGTTTTTAGTTTCTCGATGATACTGTGAGTACCTTTGCAGGCCTGCAGTCCATTTGGTCAGTGAGAAAGAACAACATTTTGATACCAGTCCTTCTCTCTGACCCTTCTCTGCCCACAGGCAACACGTGTGCATGGCAATTTCCTTCACCTAAAAGCATTGCTGCAGTGAGGGAGGGAATACTTTGGATTTATCCAAGAACCTCACTTACAGGCAATTTTATTTTATTTTTTCCTCAGCCAATGTGTTGTCTTTTATCATTCAACAGGCCATGGAATTGTTTTCCTTAACATCCCCTTAAGAAGGATGTATTTTTCAAAATACTACCATTCCCTGCTCTGAACCAGGTTTTGATGTGGCTACTTCAAATCAAAACCATGAGCTTTCCTTTCCTCACGCCCACCGACTTAAAAACTGCCCCCAATGCCAGTGGTTCAGAACTATCCAAATAAAGCAGTTGCTTTAAGGACTGTTTGCTTTTCCTCTCAGGCTCCTTCTCCCTACGCTATATTGTTTGTGGAAAAAGAGTTCTCTGGGTGGGTCATTGAGCTGTCGTGGTTAAGAAGCTGTATTTGAAGTCTGGTTCTGTGTAGAAGAAAAACATGTCAAAACAGCCTTGAAAATACAGTTACCTTTTTTTTCCCCTGCATGTCAGGAAGGATGGTACCTTTTTCCCTCTGTGAAACAGCTCTTCCCCATGAAAATCAGCTTCATCTGCTGTGTCGCTCCAAAATGCAGCAAACATAACCCTCTTTTCATACCAGGAAAACAAACTGCTTCTTGGATAAATCTGTGCCTGTACAGCTCTGTTTTAACTTTGCTTGAACACTTACTCCCGAATATCTTTATATCAGAGAAACGTGCTTAATTATTCCAGAGTAATTTGCTTGCTGGACTGCAATCCCTCAAATTAATGCTGTGTGGGATTTTGTTGATAGCGTTGATTCCCCCCCCCGTTGGAATTATGCCAAGAAGCAGGTTTCCCTCTTCCATCTTCCCCCTCTACCTTTCGACTTTAAAGCAGATTCTCTGTGTTCTTTAAATAAACACTCCTCCAAGATACTTTTTACAGAGTGGCATGGACGCTGTGAGCCAAAAATGGCATTAATGCATTTTTCTTCTGCGGCTTTGGAATGACGTGCGTCTAATGTGCGCTGCCTCTGAGAACGCTCTGTTTTCTATTCTTGCATTTGATTTTCTGCAGCTGGGAAGCCACGTTTTGCAGGTGGTTGGTAAGCTTATTAGATTATTCATAACTGGTTTTATTTCTTTTCTTGCCTTTTTTTTTTTGCCTTTTTTTTTGTTCCCCCCCCCTTTTTTTTTTTCAGTAAAGCAATTAAAGCCATGTGTCAAAGGAGGCCTGTGATGGTTAGAAGCACTGCTGACATCTATATTCCCAGTTACTTTTTGCTGTTTTTCACTTGGGTTATTACAGAGCCTGGCACTGGTACTTGTATGAGCGTGCCGTGTACACAGAGACACAGCTCCAAGCCCCCACTGGCCAAAGGAGCTAGAATTGCATTATTGGAAATAATTAAAAAAAAAAAAAAAAAAAAAATATTTGCTGATGCACCCTAAACCGTGACAAGAACTGTAATAAATTAGATTTCCACCTCAACGATTTTAGTCTCCTATTTAGCAATAGTTG
>JANHGN010023535.1:0-52435 GCA_024605025.1 Megaceryle maxima
TTCTCCAGTTTCTTCCCTCATCATTTCATGTGCCTGTCAGGATGGAAGAGAAGATTACTTGGCTCCCAAGTCCTGGATTAGTCTCCCCAGTGCTCTAAAATAAATCTTGATTCCCCTCAAGACATTTTCTGGTGATTTCCTCACTATCCACCTGAAAGATCAGTAATGGGTAGTAATCAGAGGGGCCTACCAGGTTAGAGATCTTCATTGTAAAGTCTCTTATCCAGGCCCCAGGGAGACAGCATACTTCCCTGTGGGTCAAGTCTGGTCAGCAGATAGGGCCCTCCCTTCCTCTGAGGAGGGAGTCACCAATGACAACTACTCTTCTCATTTTCTTAATAGAAGAGGTTGTCATATGAATAGGCCATCTTGCCTTGGGCTGCTCCTCCAACCCAGACTGTCATCTGCGTGCCCCTCTACCTGCAGAGCCTCATACCTATTCTGTAATAGTATCTTGGGGGGGGGGGGGTGTGCCTGTGGCCACAAGCAGGAACCTCCTTCCACCTTCCTTCATCTTGGTTGCTATTGTTAGCCTGGTGGCAGGAGGGCAGAGGACTCATCTTTTCTTCTGCCTCCTGGTGTACTTGCCTCTGGGATGGTAGAGTACAACTCCACCAATCTATCTGCTCCTCAGATTCTCTGATACTTCTAAACCTCTCAATGTCATCCTGTAACTTAGCCACCGTGCAAAGCAGGTCATCTACTTGGTCACACCTTGCACACCTGCTGTTAACGCTATCATCCAGTACTGGAGATAGACTGCAGCATTCCCTGCAGCCAAGGACCTGGACAGCTGCATACCTCTGTGGCAGCGTTGTCTGGGTCGCTGTATCCTTGTTAGAACAGGTTACCCCTTCTGCCCGAGCGGACACCATCTCCAACCTCTCTGCCTGCGGCTGCGGCGCTCCACGCAGAGTTCTCGTGCGCCACCCCTCCGCGCGCCCTGCTGGCCACGCGCCACGAAGCGAGCGGGCGGGCGGGCGGGCTGCTCGCGGTCTGAGCGCCGCTTCCGCTTTCACCGCGTTTAAATAACCCGCGGTTTAAATAACCCGGGACTGCCCCCAGTCACATCACCCTCTCAGCCCCTCCCGCGAGAGATGCCGAGTCCTACCGGGTGTCTCCTTCCTTCCTCCCTCGGTTTCCCCCGAGGTCAGGGAACCCCCCGTCCATCTCAAAAACCTCCAAAACTGAAAAAAAAAACCCCAAAAACCAAACCGTAGCGCTTCGGCACGGGGTTTACCGGTGCCGGTGCCGCTGTCTCGCTGTTCACGGTCTGAGCCGAACACCCCTGAGGGACTGTACTACCTGCACAGTGCTGCCTAAAAGGCCAGTCCTGCTGAAACCAAAGGGCAAATAAGCCATAAACTATTTTTAGCTTTTACCAGCCAGCTTCAGATATATCTAGAAAAAGTAAAGCAGCACCTGCACTCCAGATGATGCCATACTATTTGTACTACTCATGTGGAAAAGCACTGGCTCAATACAACTATTCAAGTCTGAATCTAAATCGTAAGAAAAATAGTTAAAACACCCACGTTCATGTTCTCCTTTGTCTTTCAGGAATCTATGAAGTACTGAAGAGAATTTGTATCCTGTGTTTCCTTCAACTGGACAACAGTAGCAGTAATTCACACTTTCCTCTGAAGACTATACACTTCTGTGCTAGTTCTGTAGTCTCACTGAAGTAGGGGGAAAAAAGCCCCTGCACGCCAGAAAGTATAAGAGAAATACTTGGTTCACTGAGATCAAAATTTTGTGCAGCAATACATTAGTTTTAATAAAATCTTTTCAGATCAGAGTAGTACTTATCACAGAAAAGCAACTGTGTAATGGGTTCAGCAGTTTTATGAAAAAGTAAGGTATTTTCCACTTAGTGAACTAGTATATTTTAACAACTGCATGTCAATTTAAATTCATTTTACTTTTCAAATAAATAGTTTTTCATATTTTCCCCCCAGTTTAAGAAACAGGCTGAACATTTGTCTTGATACCATTTCTCTTTCTTTCAGTATTTCTCTGTATAGTATTTTTTTCTTGAGGATTTCAGGATTTAAGTTAAATAAGACTTAAAAAAACCCAAGGTACTATTTATTCAAAAAGAAGAAAAGGGAGAAACCTACAAGGAAACTCAAATTTTGAAGTCTCCTTTATCTTTAAAGGAAGCTAGAAGAGTACTCTGCCTGAAGACCATGCTCCTCTAGTGGTCTATGTGGATTACAGGTTACATCTGAGGTATGTGCTAGGTACACAGGCAAGATGAAGCAGTCCTGGTCAGTAAAAAAGAAAAAGCAAAACTATTTCTATATTTGAAAAATTTATTTCTTGAAAATCATTCATTTGGAGTCCTATAAAATAGTAAGAAAAAATACAAAGCTTTGACTTGTATCCCATTTTCTGCCAATTGCTATTTGTCTCATTTTTTTTAAAAGTTAAAATCCTTTCAAAGTCAAATGTATTTTTTCAAATTCCTAAAAATCTCCATTTTCTAGGACCTGTTTCAGTATCTTGGCATCAAAGACATGTATAAAACAGCAGCTTATGTAAAACAGAGAAGGGAAGAATGGTAAACAACTGTGCTTTGAAGAACAAATCAAATAACCATTCAGTTAAAATACTTCATCACATTATTAAAAGATTGCAAAGCTATTAAAGGTGAATAACAGTTCTAATAATTTAAGAGACATGCTTGAAATTCTGAATTAAGTTATCTAAACTCTTTCTCTCTAATTTACATCTGAGCATAAGCAGACTGAGATCACATTTACTGGAAGCCATATCTTACCTTCCACATATTTGAGGAAAGGCAACTTTTTTCTTCACTTCTGTAAAGTTCTTAGCTCCACTCATTGCCTGTGATCCCCTTCTCTGTTTTATCTCGAGCTTCCTATCTTTTGCAGTTGTCAAACCCAACAGATTTATTTTTAGATCTTTTTGCATTTTGCCCTTGCAAGCCAGACCCAGCACACTATATATATTTCAGATAAATAAGACATAAAAAAACAATGGGACAGGATGCTTCAGACAGCTGTGTTTGCATGGTGTACCCTTTCTTGTGCTTTGTTTCTCTTGTTTAAGTTATAGACTCTTCAGAGTTTACTAAGTTATAGCCTCTCAACCTGTATTAGCAAGATCTTTTACCTACTACTACTGCCAATAATAATTAATGAAATTTAGAGAGGTAGCAATTAGTGCTGTGATAGCATCCAAGTTACAATAATAGTTGTATATAAGCATATTAGGAGCATTTCTATTAGAAGTTTTGGAGGAAAAAAAAAGCTATACTGGTTCTGTACTTACCTCACAGAATCATAGAATTACTGGAGTTGGAAGGGACCTCTAGAGATCATTTAGTCCAAACCCTCCAGCAGAACAGGAGCGCATTACACAGGATTACATCCACACAACTCAGATTCTCTGCTAATATTTTCAGGGGTTTGGTGGTTGTTTTTGTTTTGGTTTGTTGTTTGTTTGGTTTTTTTGGGTTTTGTTTTGTTGTTGTTTTTTTTTCCTTATGAAGTACAAAACAGCACTAAAGAAGGCAGTATTATTCACCACAACATCCAGGGAATTGAAAGCATCAGATGGATAATGCATCTGCACCAATATGTTACTGAGTTGGAAGAAGCTACCAGGTTTAGAAAGTGTTTATATTCATGACTTCCTTAAAAATCTGTTTTTCAGAGACATCTGCTGTTTAAAATCCTATGGTTTATGAATGTAGCTAAAACATAGCTCCTAATGAGGCTTTCAGGATAAAGAGATGCAAGAAGAAAAATGTAGGGAGAAGTGACCAGAAAGTCATTACAGAAAAACAAAACTTGGTCAGTATTTGGAGAATAGGGGCTGTATTCATTAGGATAACTAGAGAAAAACCTGTAGTTTGTCAAATGACAGTAACTTAGGAAACAATGACAAACACAAAGGAACAATGAAGCCAAAGGTCATTTTAAATTTGAGACTGGGACAGAACAAATAGTGTTTGTAACAATGAAAAGGCAGCTGTCCACATTCCCAACCTGATATAGTATTAGTAAACTTAAACCCCACCGACATTATTGTGTTCAAGTATAATCATTATTTATATTGTCTTCTGCTGCCTAGTAGTCCACACAGGTGTCACCTCAAAAGATGAAACAGTTGAGCTGCCATATCTGTTTTGCCTGTGACATCATTGATAATGTTTGATAGATATCCAATATGACATCTTTTGGGTTGCTATTTGTCAAAAGATATGATTCAATCAATTTAAATCTATTTTCACTTTAAGGTCTTGTTCTCAGCTGGGATATGCAATGAAAAATTATGGCATATAATATTGTCTTATAAACACTGGCACATACCCACGCATTCCTACCATCTTGCTTCACACTATTATCAACCTTCATCATCAGTGGAAAGGACAGGGCAGAATTCAATCTACTCTATACAAAAATAGACAAATTGCCACACATTTATAAGCTCACATTGTTGCAGCACAGTCTGTGTAATACTAACCTCAGATCTCTTGACATCAGAAGATCATGCTTCTCCAGCTCACAGGTATCTTAATTGCCTGGCACAGATCTGAAAATAGCTATTCCTTCCCCTACACATTTACACATTTTCCTTGGCAGAGATTTCTGCAACGCAGCACAGCACCAGTAAAGAGGTCAAATTTGGAACTTCCTTCAAACTCCATCATCCTTTTCTTGTCACAACAGATAAAGAATAACCTGGCCCTTTGGCCTACCCAGTGCTAGTTTCTCTGCTAACTAATAAATGCTTCTGTGGTGTATTTTTAAGAGTCTGGTTTTGGACCTGTGGTGCTATGAGCCAGTAGGATATACAGATTCTGAATACAAGAATCTACTTTTTCTGCGTGTGAAATGCTAAACAACAGTGTCCTCCTGCTGGGGCCAAGTTCCATATAAATATTCCTTGCGTGAAGTACAAGGTCAGGTTTATCCATAGAGTTTCAGTGAATTTCTCCCTGAATTTTGACCTTGGATGGCCTGAGTAGAAAATGAAATACAAGAAAAATAAAAATCTTAGCAAAGTCCACAAATTAAGCGGCACTCAGCAAAAACTCAGAGCAGTCATAGTTATTCAAATTTATGGCACACAGGAGCAAACTGTTGGGAACTGTCTCTGAAATACCATTTTATTATTTAAAATTGCATTACATAAAAATAGGAGAAAGGTCACAGAAGAAAGAGTGACTACATAAAATTCTATTGTAAAAACTTATTACACACAATTCCACTAATTTTGTTCACCTCTGTCTGAGAATTAAAAACCTAATACAAATCCTGCTATAATTTGAAGCTGTGGATGAAAGGGGTCTTAGAAAATTTGGAAGAAAGCTCAGCTAAAATATTTCTTTCAGAACAACAAAAATATTGCCTTAACACTATATTCATAAGTGAGTAAAACAAAAAGCAAAAGTAGTAACTAACAGTCCTTTCAAAATATAAACCATGCATACATTCCATAGTATAGCTTGTGCATCTTGTGCATATTAATTTGAAACAGCTGGATAAACATCTAATTATTACTTTATCTGTCAGGCAGTAGTCAGTATAAAATACATAAAGAACAATACCAATCACAAAAAAAAAAAAAGATAATTTCAAGAACTTGATGCTATTTTTAATAAACTGATATGATTAAAGTAGGATTGTTTAGTTATCACCTATGATAATATCTTCAGAAATGTTTAAGAACCTGTTTCCCTCTTTACATTAATTAGAGATATAACTACAATTGATTAATATTTCCCTCATATTACTCAGATCCACCATTCTAAATGTTAGCTCTCAAATAGATGATAATTCTTCCTGAACAGGGAAAAAGTCTGATATGTCTTCATTTCTGTAAACACTGATACATCTAATCGCTTAACATGTCCAATTTTTTATATGTTGGACTATAGCTTCCTAGAAAATTTTATCTAGTGGATGATGACCAGATGTCTATTAGGCAAGTAGCACACATCAGGCTGTGTAACAATTATGCACATACAGACCTGACTGTGTAACAATAAACTCCACATAAACACCATCAAGTGCATCAGTCTGGTGAGACAGGACCCCTGTCTGCCTGCCCTTTATAGATACCTGTTAGACCTCAGCACAGAGTCCCTGAGCTCCTCTGTGGCAGGTGTCAAGCTTGTCACAACTGAAAGTTTTGGATATTGTGGTACTAAAGAATTTGCAAATTTTTAACCAACTCAGAAAACAAGAATTAAGAGACTACCGTACAAAGGTAACAAATTACACTGCAAACTCTGAAATTTTATTTACATTATTAAATACTATAGTAAATAAGAGAAGCTTTTCTCCATGTTTCCCATATAGCTGTGTAGATAGCAACTATAATGATAGAAATGGCTGCAGATCACAGAGTTCCTAATCACAGGTATATTAATCTACTGACTGTGTGGTCATAATGTATTTTGAGTAAACTTCTGTGGGAATATCCATCTGCAAAGGTATAATGAAAGCAAAAAATCTTTGGAAATCCATCAGACTAGGTTTTGATAGAAAGTGCCAGCCATTGAAAATATCAAAACCTAGCAAATACATCAAAGAACATAGGGTGAAAAAAATAGTGTAGGTGTATTCTTTGATGCTGAAAAAGCCTTTGATACAACTATCATAGAGTGCAAGGCAGATGACTTCACTAAAAGCTTTCTAACTTGAAATAAAAGTTCTTTGATAATTTCTTAACTTCAGCTTTGTAATAAAAATATAAATATTACAGTCCAGAAATACCTGTATTTTTTATTTGGAATACCTTTATTTGAGAAACAAACCTACCAAAGTGCTTGTGCATTAGATTGTCTTTTAAGAAAGAGTTTTCTATAACTATGGCACAAAACCTCCTATTAGATATATTGGATTATTTCCACATATGTATCCACTGTTTAGCAAGAGCTCTTGTCCTTGGAAATATGCAGACTCACACAGAATAATAAATGTAATATCCAATATTCCACTGATATGTAGAAAGTAATTTCTGTGGAGATTATTTCTACTGTAAAGTTGACTGTTGAAGGTTTGTGTTGCACTCCTAAGAATGCATACCTTTACTTTTATTTACTGAAACTTGTGGACTTCAGTGATGAAACTTTAATTAAATAACCTCCTAAATGGATTCTTCTGTTTGACCTTACTCAGTTTCATAGACTTAGTTTACACAAGGGAGTTTACCACTAGTCCACTCAGTTGGAATCTCATATTGTTCTGTTCTGATATGATGCATTTTTAAGAAAAGCTGGTATTTGCACAATAGCATCTGGTTTCTTTCCACTGTATTGCAGGTTTATTTGTACAGATATTCAACTTGCTACAGAAAGACAGAAATGGCATTTAATCACTCACAAAGATCTCACTGTGATTCTTTTCTGCTTTTCTCAAGATCAAGTTGGTTTTCAAGAAAAAGATTTTAATAAGTTATTCTCATGATGAAAAAACAGACTATGAAATCCAACTGTGCAAAATCACTTAGCCTTCAAGAACCCTCTCTACAACGGTTTTAAGGGTACATTTGAATTACAGAATTAAACAGATTTGTTTGGTCAGGTGTGCTTATAAACAGAGCAGTAGAGGAACAAGTATAGTATTTATAGATCCAGCAGGGAACTAACAGTAGATATAAGGGTTTCAAATGTTTATGAGGAAAAAAAAAAGGAAAAGTCAGGCACAGTAGTAATATTAAGAGAATAATTATCTGTGTTAGTCATAGTAATTTTTAATTACAAGCTGAAATTTATGATGCTGGCTTAATTTTTGCATTAATTAAGCCGTCATAATAAAAGTAGATCAATAGACTACTTGTCCAGGCACTTTTATCCAGATTTTGAAAAAACTTTATGAACCTACTACCTTGCTAAAAGTGAAGATGTTAAGCAATTAGTGTTTCAAAATCTATTGGTTTTACTACATCAAGGATGATTAATTATTTAGTTCTTTACAGCAAAAGGTAAGAAAAGTAAAAATGCTTTTTCTGCCCTACAAAATATGTCATGTTTGGTTGAGTTAGAATCTGTCTCCATGCAGAGGAAGATGTGGAAAAAGTAATCATATTAGTCCCAAACAGCATGGATGCTGTCCTTACAAACATCAACATGCAACTTCATATTGCTAGCATTCAGAAATAGTATTTCAAGGATTGAAATTACATTTTGAAATAGAAGAAAAAAATTCCCATCTTTTGGCAGAAATATTTGAACTAATCTCATTAAAAACGCCTCTTGACAGGTTACATTAAGTGATAAAATTATGCATAATTTTGGTTTAGTACAATATGTTAATTTTAAGCAGTTTAAGAGATCATATCTATTCTGACCATTTTCTCTCTGCTTTCTAAGTGCACTTCACGTATATCTGAACTAACTGCATTTCTTTAGCTCTCATATTGCAAAGAACAATTTAATAGACACATTGTCCTTACACAGATGAAGTCCATAAGTTTTTTTTAAGTAGCATATTTAATATCAGTATGAGGACAGATAATAAAGACATTGACTGCTTCAAAACATTCAGTAAAATCCTTTCTTTCCTTGGAAAGAAGCAAAAAAATTTATACAACACACTTGGAAGAAGAATTGAGAGATAGGATTAAATATATGGATTTTATTACAACCCCTCTCCAACCGAATAAATGTAAGAAAGAATTTTTTTCATAAAAGTGAATTTGGAGATGTGGAGACAGTCTTTGTGCAATTTGTTCAGGATATATTTTTTCCCTATGTGTAAGGATCTGCAACAGGTAACATAGTAAAGCCAACCGGAACAAAGATTAGGAAAAATAGCCACTTTTGAACTGAACCAAAATAGAACCACCTGATGATACAGATGGACCAATGTGAATTTCAGGTTAACACAGAAGGCAGTGCTTCACTCCACATTTTCATTTAAAGATAAAAGAATAATTATTTTAATTTTCTTTTGAAAGGTCCTATAAAACATAAATAATATAAAAAAAATTTACTACCTCTGTTGAAAATTGAGAGATGAGAATTTCAGCTGGAAAATAACCTATAAAGCCCAGTTCTGAGGTTTCATGGAGCTGTACCTGAAACCAGGAGCTGTGAACATTCCCTACTGTACAAAATACATATTGCAATCTTCACACAGCCAAGAAATATGAGACACATAATGGTCCAGAGAGAAGCTGTTGATTGGGAAAATAGGAGAATGGGTCCCTGGAAGCCCACTGGGAATACTTTTTTTTCAATATGGAAAGGCTGAGATAGCAACTTAGAGTGAATCCTACAGCATTACACAGGATGGAAATCTAGCATGGGAGCAGCCCTGAAACTTGTTGGGGAAGCCTAAGATTGGATGGCATAATCATCCCATGTCAGACAGAAGGAAAGGTCAGCACTCATTTCTTATCTGATATTCATATGTTTATGACTGAGAAGCCCCAGCTGATAAACCCAGTGATGGTAGGTAAGATATTTCTGAATAAAGAATTAATTTTAAACAGAACCTGGCATAGGGAGCAGCACTAGCACTTCAGTCGGAGCAACACTGCCCCTGTGAGGTGGGCATTGTGCTGCAGTGTCACTCCCACCTCTACTGAACAACTGTGAGAGTTTAAACATAATTTAAACAGAAATAGGATTTTCCTCAAAAATACAAAATTTCTAGTCTTTATAACACGTTCAGATTTTGCAGTAATAATGAGGACCACTTCTCTGGTTTAAAATAAAAATGTGTGTCTGTTAAAACAGGGGTAATTTTTTATTTCCACTTTTGTACATCAAAAAGTTTCTGAATTTTGCACTTTTTGAAAACGTTTGACCTTCTTTACAAGTAGCTTCAAGAGACCAAAGTCAACATCTAGATATTACAATGACTTAGAAGGGGAAATTTTCTTCTCATAAAACTTGAGTCCTCCCAAGCACACTCACAGTTTCAGAATGTGGTTTTCTTACAGCACATCACATAGAGGAGGTCTCTGTAACTAGCAATACCTTCAGGCATCTATCTGGATATGAGGACATGTCCCTTTTATGCCTGATATCAGAATATGACTCTCCTTTCTGGTACAGAGGGGAAGTTCAGATAGTGACTTGTGTTAGCTTGAAGTCCTCAGGGATGCGTAAACATATAAATAACCCTTGAAAATGTCAGCCTGAGAAATCAGTCTGCTGAACTGATGTTAGTAGGATTGTAGAGATTTACAAACATTCAGGACCTGGGCCAGGAAAAGAGAAGAGTAGACAGATAAATCCTTCAGATCCCAAACATCAATACATTGAATACTGATATGACCCAACCATATTTCCAACTTCTCACTAGAGAACACTTTATTTGAAGAAAGAAATAACCCTAAAATATTGGATTTGTTTCCATCTGACCTGAAGAAATACTTCTAAGACCAATATGGTGTGTGAGATATAGTCAGATTTGAAAAAAAAAAAAGCATTTCAGACCACATTGTCTCAATTATCTGATGATACAAAGAGGGTTGTTGATGAGGTATCTGGCAAATACTCCACATCACTGCTACTGGCATGCTTATCTAGCAGATGTTTAAAATGAAAGGCTGACAGTTTTTATGTGTTAATTAAATCTTTTTAGTTGACAACTGCAATTTAATTTAATTTTAATCAAGAGTAATAACCACCCATAATTGCTATTATGGTGATGCTCCATTTTTACCTAGTGCGTGAAGCAAAAATGAGCAAAGATTTTGCCTGTAGGTTTTAATCTAATTTTTTTTCTGATCTGAGATATTCTTCTAAATATATTAATTCTGAAGTACTTCCAAACAATAAAGGTTAATAAAAAGGCAAAATCACAAATCAGTGGAAATT
Source organism: Megaceryle maxima (assembly GCA_024605025.1). Lineage (NCBI taxonomy): Eukaryota > Metazoa > Chordata > Aves > Coraciiformes > Cerylidae > Megaceryle > Megaceryle maxima. The sequence continues at coordinate 10,811 of JANHGN010023535.1, forward strand.
ACTATGAAAAAAGGAAAGTGGGTATGTGCTCAAATATATGATGAAGAAATATAAATCTCATTTAATTTGTATTGATAGAGAAAGTAGAGAGCATTTAATGTTAAAATTGTAATTTCCTTAGTTATTCACCAGACTGTTGTGGAGCCACATGATTCCAGTGTCTTTTGAAGCCTCTCAGAAATGAGTTTAAGTGTGAACCCTTTGGTGCTGAGCAATTTCAACCATGGCATATCAGCCTCCTACCCAGAATGTCTCTTGCAGAGCAAGAGTTTGAACATCAATGGTTTCATACCAGAGTTCCATGCCGAGAACTGCCTATTCAACCTGTGGCTCAGGCAAGTTCACAACATGCACAGTAACTGTCCAGAGCAGACAGGTGTATCTATTTTTTTTCATAGGTAGAATTTGTGTTTGCTTACTTCTGTCCTTTTTACCCTAGAGAGCCATAAAAAGTAAGACCTTCAGCAGAGAGAAGAGGCACTAAAGAATAAATTATACAAAAATCTATCTCTTCTACCAAGAATCATATAAGTAGCTTAGAGGAAGCTACACGTGGTTAAGCAAGATTGATCCATATTCACTGATCACACCCAGGGCACTCTCAGGGCCACATCCGGGAATTAAGCTAGAAAAGGGATGAGACAAGAAGATAAGAGGTAGGCGGGCTCTTTGCAAGATTTTGTGCTGAGTTTTGCTCCTGCTTACAGGCAGTTGTATGACCATACTTGTCCTGAGAGCTGGTTCTAACTACGTACAGTGATCATCGCTGCTGACAACAGACTTGGTATTTTTCATAATGCAAAAATGAACATTGGGTTGAAAACTTCCTTCTTTACAAGAACAAGCACACTGCCAATCAAATCAGACAACTCCTGCCTAATCACAAGCAGATATGTCTCAGCTTATTTCAAGATCACCTAAAGGAGGCTAAGGCAACAGAGACTATACCTTGATATTTTTTCCTGTGAGGAACCTGCTAGTTAGGTGGAAACTAGAAGTCAAGCCTTCTTCCAGCAGATGCCAGCCAATATTGATGCTAGACAGTCTGCCCTCACGAACTGTCACACTGACTCTTCCTGATTTTGCAATTGTTGTAGTTGAGGCTCTATCACCTGCCTGACCTCACTATTGTAGGCTTATTAAAATCCCGAAGTTAATTTCCAGCTGGCAGATAAACTGTGTCTGAGAAAATAACTGCCATCTGTTTTAAAATTTCTAGCTATAACAATAGTGAATATCTTAGATCATTCCCCCACCTTTAGATACCTGCATTCTTGTGGCAGTTATTTTCAGTTATTTTTGAGCTGCTTCATGCATTTAGTTTATATACTGCATTACACATGCTAAAGAAAGATGTACAAATTCTCCTCCCAAAAAAATAATATACAGTCATTATGAGCAAGTTTCTGAAACGGGGGTGTGTCAATTCAAGAGCATTTGTACTAAAACTGGAATTACAATGAATTTGTCTATTCAGATAAACTCTCAAATTTGATTATGTATCTCCCAAACACAACAAAGACTTCTTATTTCTCATTACTTGAGAAGATCTGAAACAATTATATATTTCCAACTGAACAAAAAAACAACTCTGAACATTATAAAAGAATATACTCTCTTTTTAAAGCAGTTGAAAATTGATTGAGAACTGTTTTACCAATACAAAAAAAAAAGGGGTGGGGGGATGTTGCCCAAAGTTTTGTTTCATCAAAAGTGAAAGTTGTGTCATAAAACGTGAAGCATTTTACATAAAACATGAAAGAGTCAAATTCAAATAGTTTGCACTTCTCCAGTCTCTTGGTCTTAACCTTAGTAGACTGTGTAACATTTGGTACCAATGGGGCAGAGAGGTTGAAAGCAAATCAGGCAAGTTGGCTTTGAAGGAAAAATGAAATTAAGAAAATGAAAAAGGACTATTACCTGTAACTATTGCCTTCTACATTATTTTCTTTTAACAAATAGGGTTTCCTCTTCCTTTTTTTTTTCTCCTTTATTTCTTGAAAGAGTGGCAGAAAGTATGAAGAAATCTGATGGGTAGGAGACTAAAAATATCCTAAGGGCCTGGGAAAGTTGGCTGTGAAGAATGGGTGCTGTAGAAAAACAGAAGCACTGCTCACAGGACAAAATGCTCTTGCACTTTAGTGCTAAGCAAGGGAATGGCAAAAACTGGGAAGCTGAGGAATAGCTCTTTGCCACTTGCTTTAAACTTGTCTTTGCCTAACAAATTTGGGAAGTGGGCCTAAAACTCATTTTAGTAGAAAAACACCCTAAAACACAGAAGGGACCGGAATTTTCTCTTGATATCATTCCCAGCTTCACACATTTATACTGTAGTATGGCTATACTGGCAGGTTGAATAATCCAAAGCACCGTGGCCAAAATATCTTCAAATAGCACTGGCAGAAGATTTTCTCTGAAAAAGGGCTGATTGAATAGTTCAGAACCATACGAAAGCATGCAAGTTTTGACCAAGCTCGCATCCAGAAATGTTTTCTTGGCTCCATCATACAAATTCTGGTCAAAATTAGGAAGATATCCCTTTTGCATAGTGGTATGCCACAGCAAGTACCCAGGAGGTGGAGAACCAAAAGTCACAATTTTGTCCTGAAGAAAGCAGAGCTGCGCTCCAGATGGGGAGCAAACTGTACAAAACCTGTCCACATCAAGGATTCCTCAAAAGGAAATGTAGTTTTGTATATGATTCAGGAAAGTAACATTAAATAAGTGGAGGCAGAGCCTAAAAGTAAGTACTTGCCCAGTTCTTGTATACAGCCACAATTGATACTATAATGTCACAACTGTTCAGGTAGAGTAACCATCGAGGATAATTGCAGTGTGCTGGTATTATGAGAAATATTTCTTTGCTATGAGAAATTTCAGTGTATAGCAGGAAAAATTGATGTTCTAATAAAACAAGAACATTGTATGAAGAGACAAGTTTCAGGCTTGTGTTTAGGTATACTGTTGGCTAGTTACTAGCATCTCAGCATGCAAACTCAAAGGGCCATGGCAACACCACACATGATCACAGCAGGAACCACCTCCCAAAACTCAGCTGAGTCCAGGAGAGAAACTGGAAGGACTCTATAAAACAAAGCTCAGGTTAGTGATACAAGATAACTAAGAGCTAAAATAATTAAGAAAAGGTGAATTCAAGGGAAGACACACTCCAATTCTCATTGAAAAAAAGATCCAGGTAGAATGTCACTAAGGAGAAATATTTCTGGTACTGTTGAGCCCATAGGAGTAACAGTGAATCATAGGTCCCTTCCCTCTCTAGAAAAATAGAATAAGCTGCAGAAGATTTTCCTTATTATGCTACAAATTTCAGATGTTAATGGTGACGTTTTTATTACACTCTTGATGGGTAACACTGTCTTTGCTCTTTTCTAATTCAAATAACATCAGAGAGAATGAAGTTAAAAGAAAATTTTACTTCTCTCTTTCTAAATGCAAAGCACAGTTACAATACCAGTGTGTTGAGCCCTGAATTACAGAAGATACCTCTGTAAGAAATCTTGAATATTTGTAAGTCATTCCTGCAGATAGGAAACAGAATCACATCTAACAATCACCAATCAGTGTACCGGTAGCACACAAAGGGTTAAATTTAACAATTCAGCTTTTGACAAACACAATAGGTGTTAGTATCTTTGCCAGAAGATAACTTCAAAAAGCTGTTCAGCTTCTCAGTTTAGACTTCCTGTTCCTTCCTTCTACAAGGATGTATAGCACCACTGTAATAGATCACCGGGGCTGCCTTTCTCTGATGTATTGTTGCAATATATCATAAGAACTGTGTCTGACAGGAACATGAATTTCAGACATGGGCCTATTTTATATGTTTTATTTGAGGACACTCTTAAGGAAAATCAATGTGGAGTTCAAGTGCTGGCACTGGAGCTTGAGAAAATCAGCAGAGGCTTAAAATGCTGGAGGCGTCACAAAAGTTTAAGAAACTATGGACACAGGATGAGATAGGCTACTCACAACTGTTCATTTGTTGAATGGAATACCTAAAGATTTGGCTGGATAAATTCTCTAACTTCTAGCCCATCTGGTGGATCATTCTGAGGTATATCATTCTGATATTCCTCTGTTGGTCAGTCTTGCTCCCCCAGAATAATTTTGAAGTAATAAATTGTTAGAGGCAAAACCAGTTAGGTGCGTTTTTATACTTCAGAAGGGCACAGTCATACACAACCCATGGAAAACTTAAAACCCTGCCTAATCAGCAAAAAAATGATATGAAGTAAAGCATTTTTTACAATATAGCAGCAGGTAACAGCTATTGGTCCCTCTGGGTCACATCACAGATCTCCGTCATGTAAAGAATTTGAAATGGACTAATAATAGACTTGGCATCAGCTCCATGTTTAATCCCAGCCCTAAAAGTGAAATAATGATGACCCAGAAGTGTACGTAAACTAAAAAGTGTGTAGCTGATATAACAGCAAACATGTCAGGCTTAAACTGAAGGCTGTTACCCAAGCCATGTTGATCAGCAAATAGAACAAAGTGACAGTACATTTTACTTCACATAATTAGTTACCAGTGTATGTTTGTTTAGAAAGCAATGTCATATAAGCATTTTCATAAACAAATAAGCACATCAGGGACTTCTCTGCCCATGGTTTGAATTTGACTTGAATGGTTTGAATTGAAGTGACTTTTTTGTCAATCGGTATGGGTTTCACAAATAAGGATGACCAGAACATTGGGATGTGAATGTTTCTGTCAATTTGGCATGGTGTTTGACAATCCATTTGTGCAGAGAGCAGAGCTGCAAACATTTTATCAGTATCAGCATTCATGAGCTAAAGTAGACCCTTCTCCTTCTCGATTCTCTTTGCATGAATTTTCAAGGGATTCATAAACTTTAAGGCCAGGAGAATCATTAGATCATCACATTCAATCTCCAGTATACCACAGGCTATTACATCCAGTTATTCCTCTATTAAGTTCAATAAAGCATAACCATATTTCTCCTAAAGCACCAGTCTTCATTTGAGATATCAAAAGATAGAGAATCTACTATTTTCCTTTTTGTTACTTTATAATCTGAAGGTTAATCATCTTCACACTTGAAACTATTTGCACAAGTTGTCATTTGAATTTCTCTAGATCAGCTTCCAGGCATGACTCTCACCTCTACTTGGCTTAATGAGATTAAAGATTCTTTTTATATCACTATTTTCTGACATGAAAATACTTACAAACTGCAAGCAAATCATCATCTATCTTCCTGAAATGCTAAAAAGACTTGAGTTGTTTAGGTCTTTCACAACAGTGTATTTTTTTCAGCTCCCCAAATCCCTTTTGTGGTTCCTTCTCTATTTTAATACTAGAAATGTATAAAGTATTGCTTCATCTGTTTCAGCAACACTGGATAACCATGTAAAAATAATCTCTTAAATCCATGTACTGTACTGTTTCTTATAGCCCTGAAGATAAACCATGTCTTTTATTTGTGCATATTTATTTATTTATATATTTTGCAGGAAGCCACATAACATAAGGTTCGCATGTTGAATTCCCTCTTGATTCTGAGCCCTAAAATTAGTAATTTCTGCTTTGCTTTAGAGTAAACCAAATAAAAACAACCTTCTGCAGAGCACTTTAAAGTTCAGATTTCCACATTTCAAGAAAAAGGCTTTGACAAAATTGTAGCAAGAAAGAGTCTGCATCTGCACCCTTTGCACAAATAAGTCAGTACTGTACAGCACATTTCCATAGTGTTGCAAGTGACAGCCAAATTTGGTACAGGCTTTCTCAAAACTCAGCCTAAACTGATGCCCTCTTCTCGATTTCATATTTTTGAGGCTTTGCTTCCCAGCATGCTGAACACAGGAGGCAATACTGACAGCAAAGCACTAATCACTAGCTCTCTTGCTGAGAGCTCCAGGATTCCACCTATTGCCATCATCCTTTTACTGACTGTTTTCTTACTTTAATGTCTTATCACTTTCAGCTGCAGTTCTTCATTCACTGAAGTGTGTGTGTATATGTATATATAAATGTAAAAAAAATCTCACATCTCTTTATCTCTGAAGCTGTGACTTTTGCAAAGCTTTGTGTCTGAAAAGGAAGAAGAGGATCTGAACTCGTAGCCTTGCTGTGCCACTGTGGTCTTTCTGTCATGAACCTTCTGAAAAGGAAGGTGGTGAGAATAATCAGGAGAAAATAACTGCTTTCTTATTTGAGCAGTCAAGACTCTTTAGGTACAGCAGTTGTCACTAAGTCTTTTCTTAGCCAGCAGTCAGTTCGTGCTCTGTGCAAGTGGCTTCAGACATAGTTTCAGGAAGCTGCATTTCACCTGCTGAATAGCCCCATTTTCACATAACATGACAGTGCAAGTACAGCTGATGATTACCGTGAGACCTGAGAGTCTGTGCAGGGGTCCTATTCTTCACAACATGTGGAGTGGAGATGGAAAAACAATGGCTTATGCTTCACACATTATAGGCTTCAAAAAGTATCTTTCCCTTTATGGGGAAAATGGTAACAAGACACTGTCAACCAGTATGATTAAACCAGCATTTAAAACCTGTATTTAAAACCCCTTATCTTCAATTCTCTGGCTGTTGCCTTCTATTAAAGGAAAATCAGAACATTATGGAGAAGGTGCTCACAGTCTCCAGACTCTCCTGGTCTGGGCAGGGCAATAATGCACCAGGGGGGAGTTCTCATTTAACAGGAAGGAGGTGGCTGGAACTATTCTGCTTTGGCATTGAGGTTCAAAGAGGTTGAATCTCTGAGGAGCGTCAGTAGCAGTTTGTAGTTTTAATTTCCTTTCCCCTGAAATCCTGACAAACTGTCATCACAGAAAACCTAAATCTGGATCTAAACTACCTGGTTTGAAGATTTGCAGGAAATGAAAGCAAATTATTGGAACTGTTATGCTTAAAACATTCCTGCTACATACCAACCTCATATAAACAAACAAACAAACAAAAACCAAAAACCACCAACCAACAACAACCAACCAACAAATCCAACACTCTGCCTTTGTATAAAATTCTGTGTCCCTTTTGCCATTTCCCCAGCCTGTCAAAATCATATTAGCGCACTGAATTTGTAGAATTCAACAGCTGGTCTAGGACTCAATAGACTGTCACCAAAGCAACAGTGTATTGCCATTAAAAGCAACCCTTGCATACATGTTCCTGGTTTCACCTTTCTAACTTTTCAAGCATACACTGAATGTGCCAAATCAGTTGTATTAATTAATCCTACCATACTGAACAGAGCAAGCTTCTGTACTAAGACCTCAGGAAAATCAGTCAGTGATGTTAAACTGTAACAGTAAGCCCAGCAGGAAAAAAACCCAAACACTAACTGTGGAGTTGGATACAGCCTCCAGAGAGACAGGTGTGTTCTTGCTGATCTCCAAAAAGGTGCCCCTTTCCTTTACATAGTGCATTTAAAATGGAGTAGAATGTGTACCAAGCTCCAAAATAAAGCACTGTCAGAGATAATTAGACACATGAATCTCATGTATAAGGACAGCAAAATCAATGCAGGCACTTCAGAATGGTGCATGTTACCTGCAGAGTGAGAGTGGGAAGATGACTGAAAGGTGGGAAGGTGACAGTTTGCCTATGTGGCCATCTAGTTGTCACCAGAAACCATAAAAATGCAAAAAAAACCCCTGAAATATTCACTCAGCAGTCTTCAGCAATCACCTCCTACAATACTTCTAAGGCTTTTTAAAACAAATCCATTAATGAATGATCAATTAACACCTGTAGGTAATGTTTGGGACCAAGACTTCAAAATGCCTGTGATTTCCTGATGTTCTGCACTCACTGTTATCTTGAAATGTTTTCCTCCTACACCCTGGCAATCAGATAAGAGATGATGGAAAGGCTTATAACTCCCCCCCCATCCTTTTCAGAGTTAGATTTTGGGGACTATGGTAAAGATTTTTTATTCTGTTTTGTTCTAAGTTTGATGGAATTAGAAAATCAACTTGGGTATTTTAAATTATGTATCAGAGAAGAATCTTCTTCCTTCTAATAACAACCAACAGAAAAAATAGAAAAGAAGAAAAACAGAGAAGTATTGCTATCATCACAGGCACAAACCTTGTGAGTCATTATTTACAGCTGAGGAGCTATATCCAGTAAAGGGCTTAATAACAGACACATGACCCCATACTTAAGTGCTTAGGCTTACAATACAATGCTTCGGGAGAGCTGGGAGCCCAGAGGGTGAAACCAAAACAAATTAGGGATGCAGAAGCTGATTCTGAGTCTGATAACTGGATCCTGAATCTATTAACTGGAAATGTTAAGGATAGGACTGTGTTTGAACCCAAATTCTCTTTCCTTTCCCCGCAGCTTACATGCTGTTCTGCATGCCAGGACAGCATGCCGAGGGTGGGGGAGAAAGTATTCCCCTATGCAGTCTCTGTTTCTAACTTCTCTTTAGCACCTACAGCTGCCAAGTGAAGAAACAGTGCACTCAGCTAAATGGATCTTTGGTGTAACCCCCGTGGTCCTTCTTACACACTTGTAAATGAGAGTGCTATTTCCTGTATTACTAATATTCTGTTTACTTAAAAATGCATAAAACACATGGTTAATTTCATTAATTACCCCCTATAGTCAACAGAATTACTCCAGGCAAGCACCAATATTACTGCCATTTCTCTCCCCTCCTTCACGCAGAGGAGAACATTTCCTCAAAACTCTTGCTACTAAAATGTTTAGTGTGTTTCCTTAGTAGCTTACCACAGAAATCTCAAGTTCTTTAAAAATATCTCTCTATTCAGATATTATTATATACATTTCAGGAAATAATTTATATCACAAAATAAATAAAGATATCGAAATGAGTAAATACATTCTATCTGTTCCTTGTCTTCCAGCCATCAATGTACTCAGTCATAGAGGGGAAAGAAGAATTAAAAAATAAACCAAGTAGGGAAATGTTGAGAGATGCAGTGATGAAGAGTGTGCGTTTTTCTTTCACTTGTCAGTATTTTGTCAGGGAATTACAATGAATTGTATGTTGTGAATACACGAACAGGAACCTTGTGTGATCTTGCACAGGAAATAAAAAACAAACACAAATTACAGAAAATAGCATCCAAACCATTACCAAACATATTCTAAGCCACTAAGTATACAGAACACAAAATATAAATAGATGTATTTTTCTAAATATCATGCGAATACAAAAATACAACAAAATTATTCAGACCCATCAAATACCTTAACGTTTTTCCATCTCTTGTATTATAGGGCTGTAGGCTATTTCACCTTGTGCAAAATATAACATTCAGATAAACAAACATGAACTGAAAGGTTTCTTTTTTGCCCTATTATTCCCTTCTGTTTCTGGAGGATGCCTGGACTACTACCTCATTTCACAGCAGATCTCCAAGAATATTAATTCAAATCCTCCTGACTAGAACAGGTTCAAGGGAGAATTTCAGACCTCCCTAGTTCTGCTCGACCAATGGTTCAACCATTTTTGTGAAAGCAAAAGATGGGACCTCTGATAGCACTTTCTGATATGTTTCTGGAACCCATAAAAGTTGTGGGAGAGAGGTAGAACCACTGCCAAATATATTTTGTAAGATTACCATAATTTGTGTGTATTATCTGGTTCTAAATGACAGATGAAGGATGACTCTTCAGTCTGTGCTAGGTATTCAGCTCTCATCCAGGTACTACATACTGCATAGCTTAGGTGGGTCTCCATGAGGCGAACATTTTCTCGAGACATTTGGGTGTGTGTGGATTTTCCTTGGTGGCAAAGCACATGAAGAGTAGGAATTACATCCTTCAGCTGGTTGAATCCCCAGGCTCAGATTATAAAAAGCATTTATGCACCACAGTTCTTAAATTCAAAAATAGTGTGTAAATAATTCTTGCTCAATTTTAAAACATTCTGAGTGCCTACAACTCTTAGTGGGAAGTTTAGGTATTAAGCATTCATTTAGAATAAAAATAAAATAAGAACAGAGATAGTTTTTCAGATCTGAAATACAGATTTACAGGGATAATTTTTCCTAGTGTTTTTAAAAAGTGGCTTTAGTATTTTAGCTGTATTGTCTCTCTTTTCAAGAAAAATATATTAATTTCATCCAGCTTGTAGAAATCCTCAGTGCTGTAAAGTTGATGTATGGATGCATGTGTGAATGATGATGCTTACCTAATCACACACAAAAGATGCAGAGCTTTCTGAATGACCTCCACGGTGAAAAGCAAGGTTCTTTCAGTCTTTTGGACAGTAGACCTTATGATAAAATTTAAATCAGAGATGCCCTAATAAATACCCTCTCCCCTAGTAATTATGTCATGTTTTGGATTCTGTGTTAGTTACACCTGCAGGGCTTTACTTGTGGGGACAGTGGGGGTCCATATAATACATTCAAACTTAACAGTGAAACTCGCAATCATATTTTTTGTGGTCAATTAACACTTTTCTGTCATTAACATACTATAAACATGCAGCTTTTGTTGGTGGCAGGACCTTTGACTCTGAAATTACAATGGGATACCACTGTGAAGGCTCTCTGTCCCCAGAAAATTCTGACAAAGAACTTTAACAGCAAGATGTGATCCACAGACTTCATCTGAATCTAGGTCTGTATGGCTGAGATTTATTTCCTGCTCTGCTTTTTACTGCAATCCAAACATTCACATCTGGCAAATACTGGGAAAGTTTTCTTTCCCTCTTAAGCAAGGTATGCTATCCCTAATAACGTATCTCTATCTCTTTACCTTCTCTTGGTCTATACATATGCCTAACCACAAATGCCAGACACTGTATCTTGTTACTAAGATGCAGAGAGGAATAAGTGCAGAAATCAATTTAATTTATAGCTATCTATTAATACAAAACTAGAACAATGTGATTTTTCAATATCACTAAGGTAGCACAGATTGCTTCAGGACCATTTAGTCCACATGTTCAAGGAGGAGAAACTTGAAAGACCACAAAGATTTTTACAGCCAAGTTCATTCCCTTCTGCCCCCAGGTCAAGTGTTCCTAGTCTTATCCTAGCTGGCTCCGGGGAAAAGTCCTTGCTTCTTCAAGCTCCTAGTCCAAGACCTTTCCATGAAGAAAAGTGAAGGAAAGTCTCTCTCTATGGGTATGTGGACATATATCCCTAGACTTCTTCAATCTGAGAAAGGCTTCCAAAATGAAGGCTAAAATTAAACAGCTCACAAATAAATTCAAACTCTTTTTTTTCCCAGCTCAGAAAGACCTCCTACCCAGGCAATGCTGATTGCTTTGCCCCTTCCCTGCCAGAGAGCTGCTGCAGCCCAAGTGCTGGATGGACTAGGAAGCACCTGAGAGAGCTTATTTGGGAGAGCACCAGCACAAACTGCAGCTGGAAGGGGAATCTATGGGTAAGCCCAGACATCCCATGCCACCTAACGGTATAAATAAGCAAAACTCTTTTCAGTTTTACTGTTAAAAGGGGGCTCATGCTCAGTATACACAAAGAATGTCTGTTTTCATTACTGCCTATGAAAATTAGTATGTTAGTGAGCTTAAAGGTGATAAGGAAAAAATTTTCGTGAGCACTGTGCAGACTGTCCAGCTTTTGCATCTCCTACTTGACCATAGAATAAATGCACTGTTTTCTTTCTATCCATAGGATTTCCCAGGCCTCCACTTTTACAACAGCCCCATGTAAGGAAATATTGCCATCCTTGCAGTCCTATGGATCTGTGTGTGAAGATTTAATTTAGCAAGACCTCCTGTTTTCTTTATTACTCATCTTTGCTGATGAGCAAAACCCATAAGATTCAGTTTTACCTTACCCTTTGACTTTTTTTGATGCTTTTCAAAGTCATACATGAACTGGAAAAAAGCTAAAGGATTAATCACCTCTCTGATGGAAGATTAAATAAATTCTGACTTTGGTGGGAATGCAACAACACACTCCTGGCACTAAAAAATCTTTGTATTATCACAGTGCTGGAAGAAAATAAGTGGTTGCTAATAATGTTTTAATAAAAGGCTATTTTAAGATAGCCACATGACTCCTAATTGCGTGCTTTGCTACAACAGCCAGAGTCCTATCTCTCAAATCTCTAAGTCAAGGCTGATCTTTGCAGAAGTACAAATCATGTGTGAATGGCCTCTGTACATGTAGCTGTCACCCATGACCAGGAAGAAATGATGATCCCTAACCACTGCAGTGCAGGGGTATCATGTCAGGGCATCACTTCAGCACATAGGTCTGCTGCTCCTGCAGAAGCTGGGACCACCACTTACAGTCTTGGACCTTTGAAGCACCAAAGGGAAGGGAGAATATCAAATGCACTATGCATATTTTACTAATACAGCTTTCTGCATACAAAGGGTATTTTTATGTATAGACTAGTGAGTCTGTATGTGCTTATGTATGATATATTAATCAATATAATAGTATATATGCATGCCTATATATGCTATGCATATACAGATACATTCTCTCCATGTTATAGTATACTATGGTAAGTAATATGTTGTAAGCACCAGAAAACTGTACTTTTACACCACTGGTATCAAACTATGGTAAATAGCAGAGAACGTACTCCAGGGCAACTCAACCAAAAACCCCACTTGGGAAAAACTTAAAACATCTTCTCACAGCTGAGAGATGAGGCTGCTTGATGAAGGCTCCTTTCCATGCTGGAAAATGAAGATGTTAAAAATCACTGGTGATTATGCTACTGATCCAAGTTGATTTCACCAACATTTCTTCTGCTGAGCTTAGATATCACCATCCAGCAGAAGACAGAGCAGCAAATATCTTCAGGTTTTATGTGAGTTTCCCACTTCTGCTTATATTTTGATGAGAACATTCACTTCTGGAGTCCCAGCTTATGTTTCTTTCTCAGTCATATTTTTTCTGTTAAACCACTTTTATTATCATATCATAGCTCTTTGCTTTAAGTATAATCAATCATTCTTGCTTGCAGTTTCATTTCAGATTTGCCAATAACACATGACAAGCATTTCACTTTTAGACATTGCCTTTTTTTTTTTTAAATGGAGATTAATTTTTAAAATAAGATGCAGTTTTAGTGTCAAGATAATTAAATTTTTGTAAGAGATACTATCTTTCTTTTTGCTGCATCAGCTTTCCTGAACTCATACCTATAGCAATCTGCCACTATGTTATCCAAATAAAATCAATAGGTTCTGAAGTCCAGCATGGAGACTTTTTTTTCCATTAATAAATTACCGTTATTAACTCTGAGAGCCATAAATTGCTGAAACACTTTTTTTTTTTTTTTAATTGCCTCATCTGCATAAGAATCAACAGCAATGTTTTTAAAGTGGCTGCATTGCCAAAAGATATAGTTGATAATTTGCAGTACTGAAAGGTTTCTTTCTGTTTGTTTCCATCAGCTTTGTTAGTGGAGCCAAAGTTGGTGGAGTCAACTTCATGGAATCAAATGATGCATGACTTCCCCTGCACAGTCTAGGTTTTGTTCAAGTTGTTGAGGCTTTCTGATGTCTTTCAGATACCTCTTGATGTAGTTGGCATTTGTTTTTTTTAAAAAAGGGGGAAAAAAAAAGAGAAGAAATACAGCAACTACTATGTTTCTAACTGTTCCTTGGATGAAGTACAAAAGTACAAGAGAGTCTAGAAATTATAAAGGATTCTGTTTGTTTGTTTTCCTCCCTCTGGCACAGACAAGGAATCAAATTCCCCCACTGGTAAGAAAGCAATTTTACAATGATAAAACTGGGGTATGCTCACTGGGCTAACTTTTAACACAGTGCTGTTTCTATTTTTAGTGGCTTTCGTTCCAGAAGGACCTGAAGCAAGGTACATAGAGCAGCTGCTATTTGTCGCTGTTATGTTGTTCACTAGCTCTCGCTTAAGACAGACTACTATTGATTTCAACAAACTTTGGTTCCGACAGTTAGAATTAGGCAATTTTCCTACTTTGGAAAAGAGGAAAAAAAAGAAGAATTGGTCCCTAGTTACTCTCATATGGTTGCCTTTTCTGCTTTCAGTATCAATCAAGTAGCTGCAAGCTTCCGGAGCAAACTCTAATAACATTTGCTGAAAGGTTCCTACCAACTTCCATGTGCCTTGGGTCAGATTTTCAGCAGTTCAAATTCAGCATATTTTATTCCAATGACTTTGAGTTGTACCTGGTTTTGTCTGGGGGGAGGAGAGGAGCTTTACCCCCATGATTTGTCTTCATCCATAATTCTACACCATGGTAGGTAGGAAAGATGTGCTTTTGGGATGGTAATGAGCAATCACAGCCTTTGACTCCAATACTTGAGCTCAAGTATTGCTTTTAGAACAAGGGCATATTATTAACCTTTCTTCCCCTGGAAGGACTTTCTAAAGACTACCTGTTATCTCAAGCTCATCTACTAGTCAACCTGGTTCTGATCTGTTCTTTTTAGAGTGTAATGTCTGACTCAAGTTTTCTTTTTAAACAAAGAGAATAAAAACTGGCCATAGCAAACCATGATGGTATAAACAATCAAATGAAGTCAGATAAAACTTTCATGTGAAATTCCAGGTTCTCTTTGAAATAAAAAGGATTTCTTCAGTTTCTTCTTTTTCATCTTTGCTATTTTTTTTTTTTTTTTCCTTTCAGTTTGTGTTGGACTGGGGTTAGCTTGAATAGTTAATATTCCAATCCAACTTAAAAAAGCATAATTGAGCTTATACAAGAGAAAACAAAATGCTTGAGTCTAATAAAGTCCTGCTGTGTTTTCTACTTTGACATGGAAGAAAACCCAAAAGTAATAGATTTTTTTTTTTTTTTTTTTTTTTAATGACAAGTGTCAATTAAATGTCAGTCTGAACCAAAGATTTAAAACTTCAGAGAAGAATTCAGGATAGCATTTGTCAGTGGTACAACAGGAATTTCCAGAGGTTTCTGGACTTGATAATATATACTTTCTTGGTATGGTAAAAATATGAATAAAATAGCAAACTTTCTGTTTTATGGATACTTTAAAAATTTTCCTGTTCTATTTTTTGAAAGGGCAAGCTCTCTGGGCAAAGAGGATGGTATAATGCTGAACTGCTCTGGGAGACACATTAAGAAATAATTACAGTTATGAAATGAATTAAGGAAAGAAACATAAAATAAAAAGATTGAGACTGAGATGCACTAGTTTTTAGAATAGTTTATGGGCCTATGACTTAAGAATTTTAATGTAAACTCAAATAAAGAAATCCCCAGGACCTGCAGTAGGTCACTTACTCCTCATGATCTTTGATTCTCACAAGAATGCTATGACTATCAAATATGTTGCACACAGTCAGATGCTCAAACAGTGAGAAGATTCAGACAGACAAACCTGTCTTTTCAATGAGAAAAGGGAACACAACATTCAGAAATCAGATTTATCAGTCTGACAGGCCAACAGCATAAGGCCTCGTGTTCCTGCATGCTTATTTTCCGTTGAGCCTTGCCCTGGTCAGTGTTTGATTTAGTGATCTTTTATTTATTAGCATCTATGCAAATCAAAATTGTAATATATGCATAATGAGTTGTTGGTAGGATCAGCCTTTACCTACAGATGAATTCCCTCCGTCTACCCCTATTATTAACTTTCAGCGTCAAAGAGTCATTACTACAAATGTACCTTTAAAAATGAGATCTGGTCTATACCTCTGCCTATAATATTAAATATGCAACGCCTAATATGAATTACCTTTCACAGATAAGAAATACCATCTTTTCAAAAATTAACAAGACTGTGAAATTAAACTGATGCATAGAACTGCATCTTCTAGTTGTCAGTTTGCACAAAAACATTTTATTTAGCATTCTGCAAATATGCAATGAAAAACAAAAAAAAATACAGATTATTCCAGTAGCTAATAAAATTTCTAAAAATATATAATACCACATCCAAACTGTAGTACATAGCAATAAATTGTTCACATGTTTTTTTCTTAGGTGTTCAGCCAGAATATTGCCATAGAATAAGGTAGTACTCCATTAAAGGGTAATTACAGATGATCAAGAAAGAAGATATTCCTTATAGTTTTCCTAAGAGAATGCATAAAATAGATGAAAAGTTTTCCTAGAAAACTGATGCAGAAGATTCAGCTGTCAGAAAGACTAATATCCTGCTTTAGTAGTTAGCATAATGAGTTTTTAACCATTGAGCATAACCTGTTAAAGGGAAATAAAGAAACGTTTCATGGCCTAAACATGGGGTTTATTTCATAGAATGAGAAGAGTAGATCTGCTGCAGACCCACCTCTAGTATAATTTTACAGAGCCTCCTAAGATTGCAGAAGACTAGTCTTTTCCAGTCTTGCACTCTGTAGCTATTTCTATGGGTAATTTCCATTTTAAACTGTATTTTTTCCTATTATCATTCAGAAGCTATCAAAAGATTACATGATCTATCATCCATTTTTAGATTCACAGACATATTCAAAGAAAACTCTTCTTGATGAAACAGGAAAAAGGTATCTTGATGGCAAGTCTAGAGATGTGTTTCAGACAATCTATTGTACATGCTGTAGCAGCAAGAGTCATGATAAATTTTCTTGTAAAAACACTTTATGCAAGTATTATAGGCAGTAATTTTCAGATTAGATGTTTGGACAGAGAATGTGTGAAAATATGTATTTTCAAATAGCAGGCCATTAAAGGCTTCTGAAATCCCACAAATGTTTCTGCAACTCGTACAGTAAAGTGCCTGGTATTAGTCTCTCCAATAGCTCCCAAAATTATTTTGCACAGTTCTCTGGTAACATATTGGACTTCAGGCAACCTATTCATTGTAATTAATACCAAACCCAGCACCATATCAATAATTATGGTGGAAAACTAGAGTAGTATTGACACACTTCTCCAGTGAGTTTGACAGTTTCATTTATTCATAATGACCTAGACTGTTCTACAGTCTCTGCCTGATGCAGCAATGCTTTCTGTCCACCTGTGACCCCCAAATATACCTGTGATGACCTCCATTTCTGGAGAAACACATAAACCACAATCACTAGAGTACTAAAGCAACATTCCTACCCAGTCTGGGTCTTTAGACTAGGTTACAGCTAGCTGAAGCAAAAGAATGCAAATGTTATTTTGCAACAAAACATTGCTTTGCCTGATGATTTTTGCAGGTAACTATGTTTTTGACTGGGCCTTCATAAGAGTACCTTTATCAATTAATCAGTAGTTTCAATAGTTACCCTCTATCTCTGAGCAATTCTGATTATTGGATTTCTTTTTAAACTGGAAGGTGAAACAAGCACTCCCTTCAGTAGAGGCAATCCTGGCCAGATGTCTGAGATCTGAAATCAGATCACGGCCTTGAGAATTTTAAGCTGAAAAACAGTTTCCAGTCTAAAAGTAACAGGAAACTGAAAATGTCCCACTGCCAAAGAGGGACAGGAATTGCCCAGCCACCTACTCATGGAAAAGTCTCTGCAGCATCCGCAGGGACACAGGCAGCAATGGTTGCACCACTCAAATGCAACAAACAAATCAGTCTTGTACCAGTTGCCATTCACGCACCAATTCACTCTCTCACTCTTGATTTTCTACCAACCTACCCATCCAAAAAGGAGAAGGTGGACAGACTTTGTCTGCATTTCACAGTGTGAGTTCACTGTTGCTGATGGCTTGTAGAGGAATCATGCTCATCTCTGGGATTGAAAAGGCACATTAGCAAATAATAATGACTAAATTCCACCACTTTTGCAACTGCAATTACATTAATACAGGTCAAATTTGAAACAAAGTTTAAATCAAACATTGAAAGACACTGAGCAGATAAGACTCTAAGTTAACACAGAAGCAGCATGCACACTGAAACATTAATGCTGCACTTGCATGATTACTTTTTTATATTTACAAACCCAATGTGTCCAAGGGTTTTAGACAGTCATAAAGAAGACAACTAAGAAAACATCAGTAAAAGTCCTTCACTTACTGTTAAACATGCATGTATGTCTCAGCATGTGGAAGCACTTTGGTAAGCCTTAAATGATGTATGAAATGAAAAATCTTGGAAGATAATTTTGTGCAAACAGTGCCATGCAATGCTATTTATGGAATTAATAAACACAAATAGTGAAAAAAAAAGCCTTAAATTGTAAAAACAAAGGAAATTTTTTTTTTTAATTACTTGTGGTAATGCTGCTCCCTAGACAGTCCCTGGGTGGAAATACATTCTTGGTGGAGACTGAGCTTCTCTCTATACTCCGATACAAGCTATAGCAGAATAGTAAAATATTCAGTAAAATACCCTTAAAAATATATATGATTTAACTATTTTTCCCTACATATTTTTAAACCTGTATGCAATGTTGAGGAGACTTTTACAGAGAGACAGCTGATATCAAATCCACAGTCAAAGTGAGAAAGCAGTTTCATTTCAGCACAGACAACATCTCTTATAAAACCTAAAGACCTTTTACTGACACGGACAATTCACCAGGAAAGGAATGCTATGAATAAGCCAAGCAATACAATTTTTTAGATAAAAATATGGGTTTAGGGCAATCAGCAATGCCCTCACTGTCAAATTTGTCAGCAGTGCTTGACAACACCAATCATGACTTGTTACTGATTCATCTTAGACCTGACAAAAGAAGAAAGAATTGCACTGACCCCTCCTGTGGGGAGACCATGACCCAGAGGGTTCCAGACATTATTTTGGATGCACAGGATATATAGGATTTCTCTTGAGATCCAGCCTTTTTTCAAAGCACTCTGAAGGTTATGGGGAATGCTGCTTAGATATAACTGTGTGCATAGATTAGCTGGTCCTATGGAACCAGAAACAAGTCTGCATATTCTTGAGCACCATCTACTGGTGCCTTTTCCATTACTAGTTGCACAATTCTCATAGAGCATTTCAGTACCAGGCTGAGAACTTGACAATTTACCTTTTGTGAGATATCTCATTATAGATGTTGAAAATAATTCCTAATTGCCTTCTCCTTGGGTCAAACCCACTGTTCTAGCCCTTGGGGCAAAGGAAGTGATCTTTGCAAGATCTTTCTTTTTAACTCTCTTTCAAAAGCTCTTCATATTTCAGAAATCTGTCACTTTCTCTTTAAGATGTTAAATGCTGTGATTTTTCAATGCATTCTCTTTAGTGTTGCACTAATTCATCTGAAGTTACATCTGGCATTTCTATACATTTATTATTTGTTACATATATGTCGAATTCAAAGCTCTTTACAGTTGCAGCATCTTTCCACCTGTTTTCGGACCCCAACACCTCATTACATCGGTTGTTATGGGAAAATGTGAACCAGTAAAATAAAATGCATCACAAGGTATGCATTTACAAGATTCTTGTAAAAATTCTGGAGATTTTGCTGTGTAAGCCAATGGAGAATGGGTCTAGAAGAGTGGTCATTGTAGCTAAAATGTGGGCCAGGGACAATCCCACATTCTTCTTTGACAAGAACAAGAGTTTGCTGAAATCACTATAACCTTTTGTTTATATTACATGCTTACTGTGTTCAAGATGCAGGCAATTAGCAGCAGTAGTATACCCATTTGGGAGCAGCCAAGGTCAAGATCCTGCTAATGGGAACTGACATCTTGTTATCCCCAGAGAATGAAAGAGTAGGCAACACAAAGTATCATTTTTCTAAACAACCTGTTGCAGTACTGCACAAATCAGCCCCCAAAGTCACTAGCTATGCAAATTCTGTATTTTTGTGGTTAAAGATTAAGTTGGGACAGAACTATTCAAATGCTGGCATCTTGAAAGGAGATGGGGTAGGAGCATTCTTTATATCCCTATGCAATTCACATGAAGTATTATTAATTTAATTGCTATTGAGAGGGAGTATCAACATGTGAATATTCTGAAATCTTTTAATATCAATTAAAAGTCAATAATCCCTCAGCAGATCACATACAGCTAGAAATTATTAGTTTTCCAAGCATATATAGACATCTTATGATGTTAAAAAATGAAGTAAAAATTATTCTTTATAAAAAAAAGAGTGGCTTTGATACAATAGTATCAAATATTAAAATGTTGTGATTAAATCAAAATCCAATATGAAATGTGTTTACAAAAATGTGAATGTAAGAAGTATTATTTGTTTTTTTTCTCCATTAAGACATCAGATACCTATAGAAATAATGAAAATAAAAATGTCGGGTAAAATACTGGCATTTTTTAAAACTATATTACTCCAGAGATGTAAAATCTGAAAATGTGCATAATAGAACAGTAAATTACAGATTTTTGTCTTTAATATTGTTCACTGAAAGATGTGAAAAAGGCCACTGTTTTAAAAGCTGTTTTGCTTTTCTAGGGTTCCTCTGATGAAGTCTTCCTGAAAAAATTGAGATATCTGTATACACTGTCTCTGGGTGCGTAAAATGGATATTCAAAAACCAGACTTTTTTGGAGTAGTAAGGAAGCCTTACACAGAATAATATAAAGCTATTTAAGTGCAATGAGGATAGCATATGTAAAAAAATAAGTATATTTTAGTTCTGCTAGGTAATTTTGTTTACTAATCCAGATGCATCGAAGTATTTTCTCTACATGGTCTGGTCTCACAGGTACGCCTTCCCATGCATCGAGAGATGTGCACTGATATGCCATCATTTCCTTTTTTATCAGGAAAGTCTAAGTTAGAGGGGAAGGGATCACAAAAAACAGCAGCCACTTGGACAGATGAAGTGGCCAGTTTAGGCAGTGTTTCAGCTTTTGGAGGTGATGAGGAATACATCTTTAAAGCAACTGTGCCAATTTTTGTCCCTGTGTGGGATGAAGCTGCATTGTCAGAAAAACCATGCCATCATCCCTAGGCTAATAACACTGTTCTTCCTTTCTGCTCTCCCTGAGATAATCTCTTACAAACCTTGAGCCTTGTATTTAATTTTCCTGAGGCTAATTGACATGATTTTCCATCTCATCAGCAGGGCTCTGAGCCACCCTCTGCTGTGGAGAGCTGTAGTTAGCTCAAATGTCCTGACTTTTTCTGCGTCTGTGAATTTCCTTCCTCTGGGACAAAAGTGGCTAATGACCAGTCAGCCTTAAAAAACAAGGAACATTCATTCAACACCAGAATTTTAAAATGAAAACAGAATTTAATGCCTTGGATATACATTTAGCTTTCCAAGATGCCCAGCTGGTAGATCTAACCTCTTAACAGACTTTTCCACAAGAGCTGTGTTCCTGGGCAGCTGCTGGCACCTGGCCACCATCAGTTCAGCAGTTTGTTATCTCTTCAGTAAGAAGAGTTCAACTCTTACATCTTCCTGAGTGACAGATACAGACTTTTGGAGGCAAATCATTTCCCTGGTATTGTTCATGAACTTGCCAATGCACACTGATGTGAAATTTCCTGCAGAGGCCTCATCAAGGGAGAGCTTCCCATGTGAATAATCGTCAGGTTGTTATTCTCCCTCTTTGCCCTAACCACATGAAGTGAGTAATCTATTGAGGAAGAGGGAGATGGGATAAATCATCAGTTTCACAATTCTATACCTGTTCTAACAAGTTTCCCATGGGATAAAAAAAAAAAAAAAAAAAAAAAAAGTCTAATATAATGTTTTACATTTCAAAACATATATGAGGGGCATTCTCAGACATCAACATATCCATGGTTCCTTTCAAATACTCTTGCCATCAAATATAACCCCAGTTCCCTGCCTATTGCTGTCTGTAATAAAATTGAAACCATGGCTGCATGTTTCAGACAAATGAAACAATCAAAGCTGCAGCAAACTGAAAGAATTCAGTGGACTGAAAAAATAAACACATAAAGAGAAGTATTTGGTAGCAATATTAAGAAAGATTAAATTTTAATTAAAGTGTACAAGATTAGATAAGTGGCAAAATCAGCAGTGATTTTAGACACCTGTTTTTCTGGTGGTCAACTTAACTTCTTTTTTAAAAAACAATGAATTCCCATTTTCTAGAACAAAGCTACTTTAAAGGTGCTGAGGTATCAGTCTCTGATTCCACAATTCCTCCTCAAATCATCACTTTTGCAATTAAACATATTTTGGCAGAAATAAAAGCAAAGCTGTAATATCCTGTTTTTTAATGATTTTATGACACTGTTACAATGACGTAACATCCCAAAACAAAGCTTCTAACATAAATTTAAACAGGTGATTCAGGAGGCAAATACTTCAGCTTTGTTGAGTTTCATCCTCTCAAATTTTGCACAGTAAGACAGTAACATACAACCTGTGGCACACTGTTTCTACATCTCTAGATTATAAATATCAAAAAAACCCATCCTGACTGTACATTTTGTGGGAAGAAGTAATTTAAACTTATATGAAATGCCTAACAAATATCTGCACAGCGTAGTATGAAAAAACTATGGTTTTAAGATATTTCATAAATAAGTACAGATTGACCTTAGCTCCTTGTCCTTAACAGAAGGAACCTAAAGACACTTTAAGAACATTGTTATATCCTGACTTCTTCAAAAGCAGACAAAAGAAAAGCAGCTCTGTCCTCCAAACAACAGTGCTATTTCAGTCACACTGAATTCAAGTTTTCTTTCCTAAGGAGAGACATTTTGTTGTCAAAGCCCTCTCAGAAAACCCTTCTTGAGAGGTCAGCCTTGAACTTTCTCCATATCCTTCAGGTCAAGCCCTGCTTAAGCCTGATTGTCAGCACCTGTGAACTTTTTGTCACAAAGCGGGGGGAGTTGCTCCTCCAGATCCTCACTAGATATGATGTATCATTAATTACTCATCTTCCATAATATATTTTTGATGACCAAAATACATATTTCAGGTATCTTTGTCAGTACTATCTAGAGTTGAGTCAGATATATACAATTTATATAATAGCTTTTTAAGATGGTTGTAACTGCTGTGGAACATCACTGTTACAGGAAAACGTCTGTTGACAAAATCCAAAGACTACATAAGATTTACTGGAAAACTGCTTAAGGAATATAAGGCTTCCTTTTGCAAATATGTTTATTTGATACCATCTTCCAAAAACAGTCCACAGAAAGGCTACCTAACAAATCACTGACAGTGACAGACTGTCACATCATTACTCTTGTATTTGTTATTTTCTATATGATTTCTAGGGAAGAAGAATTTTTATTACTCTACCAGAGGGATGAGTAAATAGATCACAGTAAAACCTAAATGACAAGAGTCTGCCCTTAAACTACCCACAATTTCTAGGCTGAAACTATTAGAGATGTCCGTGATAACCTATAGCAGCTACTGAATTTCTGGGAAAACCATGTATTAGGTATTGCATTTTCAACTCTGACCTTTCTACTATTAGTTATCAAAATCTACCTTTGACAGTCATCAGTTGCACAGTGTGACTTTTTTATGAAACGAGCTCTATTCCTGTTTATTCCTGTCAGAAGGAAGGGACTGATAGCACCAGAATTCATCCTGTGGCATTTCTGAGCAAACCTAGCTAGGAGACCAGTAAAAAGAAGGCTTCCACTGTGTTTCTGACCTGGCCACCTTCATTTGGTCCTTATCCCATTGAAGTAAGTTGCCCACTATTGGATGTAGAGTAGCAGATTTGCTAGAGGGTTTCAAAGAAGTATCACCTGTTGGAGAGCCAATGAGTATTGCTGGGATGTTCCTCAGGTGTCTCTGGGACTCTGCCTTGAACTAGAACACAACTGGAAAACAGGAGGCATTCATTCTGTTTCTTGATCCCAATCACTACAGTTTATGGTTAGCCATCTATGCCTTATTCCCGTACATCTTTTGTGGATTATGGGTTACTTAAAATTTCTGCTCCTACTTGATGGGTTTTTACAGTAGCATAAAACAAGCTGAGGATGCATTTTGATCTGTTTTCATAACACTCATACAGGCACATGCATCTTCTGCCCTAACTGTAGGTGGAAAGAAAAAGCACATTTTCATATCAGTACCTCACAGTCTTCTTGTAATGCATTGGGTTTTGTTATCATGGTTGTTCATGCTCCACAAATGGGAATTTTGTCACTGAGAAACTAACAAGTTTAAAGTAAAAGAGAACTTGGGACAAGGGAAGGAAGTGCTACAACTTTTCAGGAGACTCACATGAATAATTCAAACTTTGGGCTGTCTTTCTCACTAATGTAAGGACACATCACTTCCTGAAAGATAAGATGGTATTTGAAGAAACCACCAAGACAAATGTTTTCAACAGAGGTTAGAAAGAGAAATCAAGTCCTGAGAAAAATTTTCTCTCTTTAACATCAAAGAAAGTAAATGAACTACCTCTTTGGACACCATAATCTTTCTTGACACCATAGTATCAGACAGACTAAAGAAATATGGAAGACATTGTAAAATTAATATATTTTCTCTTTTGCCAAAACTCTGAACAGTAAAACCATTTTTCTCTAGAAAACTTTAACAGAAATATATTTAATAAGCACCTCAGCCTGCTTTTCTCATCCGGCCTTCAGCTTTCCTTTACTTGGTTTAACTGTGACAGCAATTTCCCTAAGTGACCAGACATCTGTGGTTAATTTGTTTTCTTTTTGTGATCTGCAACCCTAGTTTGATAGCACTCAGAAGCAGTTGTTCTATGCTGAATGAGATATTTAGAACTAACACCATAACACAGAGAGACATGCTCGTACAAGAGCAAGGGCTCAGAGGAGAGATGTACAAGGTGATGCAGAGGAGAGGGGGGCCTGGGGTGATACAGAATGGAGCATGGGCTGGCACTGGAAACCTCGTGGCTATAAACAACTTATCCATGGTTAACAACAGGGAGACCTGGAGTGATTCAAAACAGGTTTTGAAGGTATCAAGAAACAGACTGTTTAACCCGTGTACAAGGAACCATGTACATTGAGTTCTTTTGGAAATTATGTGGAGCTACAAATCAATGAAGATAGAAAAAGGTGTAGAGCTGCGATAGTAAACATTAAAATGATTCCAAATGGATCCTGCTTTAAGGAAGAAGAAAGCATGAAAATGAGCATGATTCTTGATTTAAACTGTTATGTTTTTAATTATCCTTACAATAATTCCTTGTCTATATGCATAAGGTGTATTTCCTCTTAGCCTATAAACAAGGTTTTGAGTATAGTAGTTCCTCAACAGTCCCGAAATGCAGAATAAGGCACCAACACAGAGGTTTTGTGCAGCTTTATTAATTTCTAATTATTTATTTTAGTCCCAGGTTCAAGTAAACTAAATTATTAAACAGTGCTGCTGAATATCTAGAGTGAGGTGAAGAACAGAAACTTGCTTTTGGCAACAAAGAGGGTTGGGCTCTTAAGGAAATAGAAATAAAACACAACCACCTCCATAACTCCAGAGCTACACCCCAAATTCTGAATGCCAAGTTGTCCATTAATAATGTAACAACTTGAGTTTGTGTATCATCTCTTTCTTATGCTGCGGTTTCTGATGTTTGTTACCTAGTATTTCTTGGCCAGTATGTATCACTCAACAGGCACTTCCTTGGCAATAAGAGTAAGAAGATAATCAGATAGAAGCTCATAGGAAAAGAGAATAAACACATTGCTTTCTACAGTAGAATTCTTTATGTAGCTTTCAATTCACTTTGTCTTCTCTTTTAATTTACTCCTCATTTCAAAAAGAATTTAGGAAACACAAGAAAAAACATTCCCAAAACCAGTAATACAATCCAAGATCAGAAGATCAGAGGCCAATGCTTGGAACAAAATGATCATCTGTGGCTCATGAAATTAATGGCATGGGTTTTTTTCAGTCTGGATCATATGTCATAGCAAGGGATATAATTTAAACCCATGCCAAGAAACACATTTTGTCTTATAGAGCATTTGGAAAATTATACTATCATTTTGTTGAAGAAAGGATTCTTTTCCCTGCATCCTACACCCAAAACTATAACAGAAAGAGATGCCACAGGTCAAAGGGTGCTTTTTATTGGGCCAGTTTTGTTTGTCTTGTATTTAGGCAAGTGTCTAAAGACTTATTCTGCTTTTAAAACTAGAAGTATGTATCCCAATGATTTCTCAGATTCACTTAATTAAATAGTCCTTCAATTATCTGAGTGCTGGTTCCTTTAAATGAGTACAGGTATGAAAGCTCTAATGTTGCCATCCTTTGTCCTGAGGATAACTGATCAACTAGATTAAGAAGCTGCCACTGGATGCAGGAGAAACAAAATCGAGATAGTAACGTTTTTGTATTAGCTCTTTGAAGGCTAACAGACCAGATAAGAAGATAAATTTTGAGACACAGAAGCAGACCAAGGCCTTATGGATAAACTTAATCTCTTTTCATCTATCTGTTTGCAGGGGGAGTGGGAATTAGTCTGCCCTAGTGCCCCTAAAATAAGATTGCATGAACGATGCTCATATTTTTTTTCATATACTCAATATGATACCAGTACTTAAAAACATTTAAAGGGCAATTGTGAACTGTGAATAAATTATCCAAAGATGTAAATTAGAGCAAATGACATGGACACACAAAATGCCTTCACTGTTCTCACAAAAGTCTAAATATACAGGCAACTTACACAGTAATGTAGCACACAGAAGCTGTGCAACCCTGCTATATGGGAACCAGGCTAACTACCAGATGTATGGGGAAGATTAGTACTGATTGCAGGCTGCCCTGTATGTCACTGTGGCCAGTTGGCCTATTCATACTCCATTTCCTCAGATGGCACTACACCCAGGGGCTGGAAAGGAATTGGAGAAAACTTGGAAGACCTTCCTTAACCAAAACACAAAGAAACAGGCATTTTTTTCCTCCTGCATAAAACATCGTCCGAACAACAACAGAACAGCTTGAAAGCACTACTGCAATGCAAGCACATGATGCAATAGCAGAGGGGTTCAGGGGACTTCCAGAACCATCAATGGTCTCCTGCTTCTCCAGTAGATAGGTATGAACCTTGGCCCAGAGCAAGAAACAGAGGTAGCACAGCATGACCTTGTATGGTGCTTTGAGATGCACAGCTGTGGACAGCTACAGAAGAGCTCCACATCTTATTTCTAGTAATGTTGCTTCTCTGCATAGTTAACTCAAAATTAGATTTTATACCACACAAACATTAGAACAGAGTTCAGAGAATCATATAACATTAGGGCTTGGAAGAGATCTCATGAGATCATTGAATCCAACCCCCCTCCCAGAGCAGGACCACAGAATATAGGGCAGGTTACACAGGAATGCTTCTATACGGGTCTTGAAAGTCTCCAGAGGAGATTCCACAACCTCTCTGGTGAGCCCGTTCCAGTGCTCTGTAACCCTTACAGTAGTTAGTTCTTCCTCATGTTGAGGTGGAACTTCCTGTTCTCTAGTTTGCATCCATTGCCCACTTGTCCTACTGCAGGGCACAAGTGAAAACAAGTTGCCCCTTTCTTGACACCCACACCTCATATATTTATACACATTAATTAGATCACCTCTCAGTTTTCTCTTCCGCAGACTAAAAAGCCTCTGGTCTCTCAACCTTTCATCATAAGGTATGTGTTCCAGTCCTTTAATCATCCTCATAGCACTCTGTTGGACTCTCTCAAGTAGATCCTCTCTCCCTCTTGAACTGGGAAGAACAGAAATGAATGTGATACTGCATTCAATAAAGGAATCACTTCTTCCTTATTACCAGTTTAGCAGAACACCATGGGAGTGAGGTCTTTAAAGCTGATTTATAAAACCACTTTTTAATCAGCTCTGGCAGCTAATGAAGTTATTTATAATTATATAACAGTACTGCTCATTATAGAGCCTAAAATAGCTAGAAACTGTTTTTTCTAGAAAACATGTCAATTTTGCCAAGGATCAATTTTAAGGATTTATTCTAATTTCAAACAATTTATTTTTTCTTTTTTAATCCACATCAAATTGCATGTATTTTCACCCAAGCTGAGTAAACTACTTCAGGTAATATGAAATAAATAATTTCATTTTATGTTAACTCAGAACATTTCCTTAATCTATTTTTTTAAACAGACAGAACATTTAGAAAAATTTGGAAATTTGATTTTGTTATTTTAATCTAAAAGCTTCCTTCTATCTTCAAAGCTTTCTAAGGTAGAAATCTTAAAACAGCATCTAGATCCTCCAGCTTGGGTGCAAATAGGTTAAATCAGTGTGAATATCGGAGCAGTGAAGAGTTGCATGCCTCAGGTGGGCCAGCTGGCCTGGGACCACCTCTCTGCGTGTAGTAACACAACACCAGTGTTCCTGTGCATTGCAGAATCTTAATCGAAATATGAAGATTGATACAAATGGAGAAGAAATGGGAGCAATAGTAGAAAAGCAGCAATAGGAGAGGCAGGCGCTTATGGCTAAACATGTCATCCAGAGCCCAGCAGTCAGGAGGATGAGCAGCTACCTGGGATGCATGAAGCAGGAGGCAAAGGACTGTGAGTAAAACTAGAGGACTCAAAAAGACAGGAAAGTATGGGGAGGCAGAAGATCACAACTGCTGTTAACTCCTAATAGGTGGAGAAAGATTTGTTCAAAACAAACACACAATCATCAGCCTAAGAACTCAGGAGATGCAACATATTTGCTGGTCAGTATTCTTCATCCTTTCATTGCAAAAATCCTGTTCACAGAATCACAGAATTTCTGAGGCTGGAAAAGACCTCCAAGATCATCAAGTCCAGCCTATGAACCAACACCATGACATCAGCTAGACCATGTCACTAAGCACCACATCCAATCTTTCCTTAAACACCTCCAGTTTTTGACCCAGCGAAGGGTGCACCTGTCCAAGCCATGGGCTGCCAGCTTTTCCAGGAGGATGCTGTGAGAGACTTTGTCAAAGGCTTTGCTGAAGTCTAGGTAGACTACATCCACAACCTTCCCTTCATCTACCAGATGGGTCACCCAGTCATAGAATGAAATCAAATTGGTTAGGCAGGACCTTCCTTTCCTAAACCCACGCTGGAGGGGCCTGAGCCCCTGGTTGTCTTGTACATGCCGATTGATGGCACTCAGGATGATTCCAGGATGCAACCAGATGCCCTGGTTACATATCCTGGTACTTGGGCTACTTGTACATACACATCTTCGTGCTTAAAAGTATACAGTTGCGAGAGGGTGAATGTGAGTGAGATTATATTTGTCTTTAAATGAAATCATCTTCCTTTCCTGCAACATCTTGCATTGAAGCCTTGCTACAATGCCACAGTATTTACCTTACAGAATCTAACTTGGAAAAGGAAATATATTTATGTGCTGTTGTTTACTACTGGCACACAAGAAACACCCACTTAAGGAAGTAGAAATTCCTCTGAACTTTTGCTGTAAACTTTTCTGGAAGATCTGAATAAAGAAAAGTTAGAGAAAGAAGTTGGCTCTGCTTAAATTCTTATGCAGTATTGATAGCATGACCCCCTGAATTTGTCTGAAAATGCAGTTCATTCATTTTGAGTTGAATGTTAATGAGAATACAGTCTCCAGATCCTTGGAAGAGAAAACCAGTATCTGCTCCCCAGTTCAGAAACAGTAATATCCAGTAGGTCTTCAGTATTTCCTCTATATTTTTGGAAAGCTAGAGAAAACAGACAACTCATAAATAATATCCTTCCTTGTCTTTTTCACATATCTTATCTGAAGAGTTTCCAAAAGCTTTTTGGACAAATATACTGCAGAAACAGATGCAAACATGAGTTGGGTATAATTCAAAGCACTACATTTTAGGGAATCCATTACCAAAAGGCACTATAAATTAGTGTTTACTTCCACCAATATAAAACTTAATTTAGCATAACAATATAACCATTACAGTTGATTAGAGCCAAATAGTTACTCATCTGCACTTTTTGGGGATGTACTTTGATTACACTGTTCTTTATGTCAACAAATCACCATGTTAACTTACTTTTTTCTGCTTAATACCCATGAGTCTCCAAATGTGCTTCAAAAGCCATGGGTTTATCTATTCCCTTTTCACTGAAGAGAGAGACAGAGAAGCTCTAATTCTGAGTTATTACAGAAGCAAAGGATATAAAAATAATACTTCCACTCATCCTCTCCAAACTGCAGTGCTCATGCCTGAGACTTTTATGTACTGAATGACAAAATACAGTTTAGAAAAATAAACTGCTATGAGAAGACCCACACTCAGACTTGTGACTGATGAGATCTTGAATACTGTGACCTTCAATTATTTACAGAGGTAAAAATCTTTATTTCGAAAACCATCTTTACCACTGTGTTGTTCCCCTGAAATCTGCAACTGTTAACTAACTAAGAGTTAACTGGGGAATGTCATAATGCTGAAAATGCTGATGATTATCAAGTAGAAAAATATCTTTATGAGAGCTCAATTAAAGCCTGGCACAGAAGGCTTAACAATTATTTCAATTTATGCATATCCTCATTTTATGTGTATTTGCCATTTCTGTGAAAGATACTTTTTACAGAACAGCTTTGTTCATATACAGGTTGCTCTGGCAGAAATAATCAGAGAAACTGAATCCCTTTGAAGCATCAAGGGTAAAATAGGTTCATTTCAGCAAGGTCAGTTTACTTCTCTGGCTTCAGAGTGTGCTGGATCAGACCAGAACAGAGCATACTGCCACTGTCATTGCAATCTACTTCCAAATAAACTGACATTGCACATCTAAAACCAAGACTTAAACTGAACAAATATAGTATAGATTTTCATCAGCAATAATTTTTTTTTTTTTTTTTTTCATCCAAAGGAGGTCTGGTAGTTTGCCTATGTGGGAAACATTTAATTAAATAGCTTCTGTGCGTATTAAGTGTGCCTTTCCTTAGCTGACTAGGGATAGACAAGCTGTCTGCTCAAGTATCAGTTCAGTAAATGAATTTTTATATTTTCAGGTGTGTGCTTTACAAAAACCTAAAGCCTGCAGATTCCTGGTCTACATGGTGTGGAAGCCAGATCAGGATGACTGATGTTGTCAAGTGTATGTCTGCCCTCTGGGCAAAAGTCCGTCCTAGCAGAACCTCCAAAAAATTTTACAATAGTCAATGTTATTCTGTAATTTGACATTACTTCCCATGTAACAACTTTAGGAGTTATAGATGTAAATGTGTAGCCTATTGTAACTATTACTCCAGCTTGGAAGTCATGTTTAAAAAAAAAAAAAAAAAAGGTTTTCAATTGCAATCCAAAATATGATTACACCTTGAGTTTAAGAACATATTCTTAATTTAAGATGCTCAGCATCCATTTCCACATTTCCCAACCTCCATTTATCCAATCTAAGGCAAATTCCTTAGGTTGTCCCTCAGTTAGCTGGATCAAACACAGCTTTTCAGAAAAAGTATATTCCAAATTCTACATGACTTCACAGCTCAGCCCTCACAGCAGCTCCCTGCAGCAACCTATGAGGACATTACCAGCTTTGTACACAACTCCTCTGTGCTGCATGTTCATCCGAGAGACTTTAGCAGAAAGTTAAGGAAGCATTAAGAAAGGAAACATCTAGGAGCATATTGAAACTGTCTGGTGACATTTTCATAACCTTCTTTGTGAGTAGAGTTTAACTGGGAGCCTGAAAATTTGGTGACCTAAAGGATATTGAATAGGTACAAGTCAAACACTGCTGCACGAGCAGTTGCTCAAGGAATTAAGAACACTGGTCAGGTTGTTAAAACAACACCTTCCTTTCTGAGAAATTTTAGATAGAAAAATTATATAAAAGAATAATGCAAGCAGGTTAAATTTTTAAAAATATTTTTACTTTTTTTTTTTGGCAAGACCAAATCTAGTAGAATCCACTGCAATAACCTTTTATTGACTATTGTAGTGAAATGCGTGAAATGAAATGTGGAGAAAATATGGTAGAATATGGTATACATGCTTCAGTAGGAAGCAAAAGCTAGTGGGATATCACATGTGCTAAGGGTGTAATTTAAAAATCAAAAGGTCCACTATATAGAGATATGCCACAGTAGATAACATAAGTAGAGGATTTCACTTCCATCCCTAGAAAGCTTTTACTATTCATCAGAGCTGGCAGAAGTACAGATCATGCTGTGTCAGTGTCTGATACTATTACTGATAGCAGTTGTGCTGTTGTCTCCACTCTATCAGGAATATTTAGGAATCTCATTTATAATAAATCAATTAAGGCTTTACATGCAAATGTGATGGGAGGTCCAAATACTACCTACTTTTTGTTGTGTTAGGTTTTGTACTTTGGAAAGCATCACTTTCAATTTCACTGAATAATTTTAATTTGTCCAGCATGATTTAGAAGTGGCTTAGAAGATTTTGAAGAATGGTGTAAGCACCTACTTAAAAAGCAGCCTCAGTTTCTCTCTCCAGTGTGTTAGGCCCTTGTCAGTATCAACCATTTCACAGAAATTTTCCTTACACAGCATTCCTTGCAAGCCTGAAAAGAGCTACAATTACAGTTTCTTTCTCATTTTCACAGGTTGAAGAGACCATTACACCCCAAAGCACCAGGTCTTTCCTTTCCCCATACCCCATGTTCTCCTGTCATTGTACAATACTATAATTCTCCATTTTCTTATAATATACGCCACTAACCAAAGGGCTTGGTGCTGAGGGGTCCCATGGGTCCCTGTTCCTCAGCAAAGCTTATAAAACACAACAACCACTGCTTGAAAAAAGGTCACAACAATTCACTGCAACAAGCTCTATGGGACTTTTACTACTGTAAATGCTGCAGAATAAAGGAAACTAGAGTTTAGAAATCAGTCTTTGTAGCTAAAACTAGGAATGAAAAAAACCAAATTCTTAACATGCCCTCAGTAATCTCCTTTTTATTTGTGGTCCTTATCATCATAGTAACATACTAATATGCATTCAAACATCCACAACATAAATAGCAGTTTCTTTACAGTTGTGGCTAGCTCTAAAGGGAAAATGATTACCCAACTTAATTTTGCTTTTACATTTGCCATTACAAGGCAGCAATTTCTTAGATATTTCTTTTTTGACATTTGTTATCTAAACTATTCAAAAGAAATAAAAATGTAGTGGAGTTCTTAGTTACATAAAATTGGTTAGTTTACTTCTCACCAGTTTTTGAATGGAAGGAAAGCATTTATTCCCTGAGTATTCAAATTAGGCAGCATTTTATTTTAGGTTTATCACTGCAGCTTTCTCTAGATCTCTGGAACTAGCGTGGCTATATTCTAGAAAGTTTTCAATGGATATAAAGATCAAATAATACTGCTATTAACTTTGAAATGGTACCATAAATTTATTTGATCTGCAGTCTTAATCTGTTAAAGAAAATAATCTAGTTGTTTTTCCTCCAATTACTAATGACTGCTATTGAGTATTCAATTTTGTCAAAGGGATTAAAGGGTGAATCTAATTCCCATGGAATTCAGTGGGAGAACTTTACAGCTATGACTTTCATTCTGATTTCTTAGTTATCCCATGGACAAAATATTTACCTATAGCAGGTATAGGAACAACTACTATGAGTTTACTGGTTACTTTGAAACTTCAAAATTTCTTAGAGCTGGCACAAGAGGAATATACAAGGAAATCTGTTAAAGGTAATATGAAGACAACATTCCCCTGTAAGTAACTCCTCTAAGGATTTCCAAGAAACAGAAAATGTTCCTGGATAACTCTGCTGGTGGGAGAATGACCCTCTTTGCAAGCTTAACCAGCCACACACAACCTAGCACCATGGGAACAGGACCAACAAGGATCTCTGTGGGACACTCACTGGTTCTGAGCACCAGGAAGAACTGTAGGTTTGGGAGTCTGGTTCTTTTGGCTTTGACACATTCTTAGGGCAAGAGTTTTCCCATATGATCAATCCCTCTTGCAATTTTGTCAGCCTGGCACTATGACTGTGATTGCTGTCTTTCTCAAAGAAACAAATATTTCCATTTTCTTGTCTAGGTACCTTTAGACAGAAGAAGCTGCTAAGCTCTGTTCTCCTTTTAAGCTGCTATTTTTTCAGTTGTACAGAATCAAAGTAATATACTTTCATATTACTTTTTCTTACTCAACAATATTCACATATTTCAAGCTCAAATCTATATGACAATTAGTTTATTTGCTGCAGTCAGTTTAAAAAAGTTTGGTGTTCAAATAATAAAACAGTCTCATCGATTCTACCAGCAACTTATATTCATTGCTAGGTTTCCAAATGATAATCAGATTGGTCCTACAAACAAGACTTTACCCAACTATGTAGTGTTATCAAAAACTTTGCTCCTTTATCCCATCCCTTATTAATGAATGTTTTGGAAAGGAAAAAGAAAAGAATAAAATTAGTTACATGAAACAATCTCTCCCTGACAATATACTGTAATAAATGGCACCCCCTTTTTTAAACAGGTCTCTGAAATAAAATGAGAAGTAGCTGTTGCTCAACTAGAAAAAACATACAGTAGCACTCAGTAGGTGTTGGTGGACTTTAAGTAGAAACACCTTTTGAGAACTGGACAGAACTGAATAAAGAGAGCTTTTGGTTTGTTGAATTGTTTCATTTTCCAAAAGGGAAAAAAGGAGGGCTGGAAAATTATAGAAAACCCTTACATCTCCATTCTCTACAAACCACAGAGGAAGTATTTATATTTGGAGGTCTGATCTCTGGACACCAAAACTGATTATCTGCTGATATAGTACATGGGCAATACATACCAGTCCAAAGGTCAGGACAACAGAAACAGGTGTCTGGCCAGCCAGTCTGGAATGGAACAGATCCATGCACTTGATAATGGTTGTGGCTGTTTTCACCACATAGGCAGAGTTTGAGACTACTTTCTATTTTAGCAATAAGAACAACTTTGGCTTGTGCAAACACAAATTTTCATTCAAAGTTTTAACATAGATGGATATCTGCTCTCTTCATTTGTTTATCAAAGAGAAAGAAATGTGATGACCCAATTTAGCAGGTAGGCAGGTTTTTTTCTCTAGTGTCAGTATTTCACAAATGAACTGCGGAGCAACGCCTATCAAGCAGGTATCTAACTGGCTGGAAAACTATAGTCAGAGAACCACTTCAATCAGTTCCAAAGTGGAAAGCATCATGAGCAGTATTCCCTGGATTATGTCCAAATACAGTACTATTCAATATTTTTCATTAGTGGCTTTGATGATGAAGTAGTGAGCAAGCTTTTAAATTCACAGACAACCTCAAACTAGGGAGGACAGATCTGGAATTCAAAGCAAGCCTGACTAATTGGAGAGATAATCGGGAGGTTAAAAAAAAAAAAAAAAAATATGCAAGTGCAGCATTTTACACAGAGAAAATTATCAGCCATGCAAACTGCAGAGGAGGGACTGAAGGTGAAGGAGCAGGTCAACAGAGAAGTAGCTAGATTATAACATGGAACTGAAGTTACTGAGAGAAAGGCAAAAAATATACTGAGATGTATGAACAAGAGTGCCACATAAGAGATGTGCGAAGTCCAGCAATGTTCTGCTACCCAGTAGGACAGCCTTCAGAAATTACTCCATCCAGCATAAGGCACTTTGCTGAATCTCAGGGGAGACAAAGCGGGACGTGCTGGATGGATTCCAGTGAAGATGAATGAGAATAATCAGCATCACAGGAAGTGTTAGTGAATCTAAGAAAAAGGTTGCTAGAATGCCATTTATTTTGGCCAGGGGGGACAAGAGGCACACAATAGCTGTACGCAAGTTTTCTGCAATATGGGAGTAATCTGTTTGTGATGAAGATAAGTAGTAACAGTTTTAAGCTGGAGTAAGAGAGAGCTTCTAGGAATTTCTCTGAATGTCCCACTTATTTTTCCCCACTGTGAAACCCTCCACAAGCTCTAAAAGATCCATAGGCGCTCTTCATGACTGGAGATTTATATTTTGCCACAAATGAGGCAGGTATAGTTTGTCCTGTCTTGGAGATGGAAGATAAGCTGGGTGACTCCTTGCAAATTTCTCTGGCCTGGATTTCCACAACCTGGGAGTAGGCCAGTCAGTTACCCCAAATGTAAAATAAGGCCCCATGAGATCCTATTTGCAATTGTAATTATATAATCATCTCATGCAAGCCCTTCGTAATGAGTAAAAGGATTCAAATATTAGAAGCAAGCCTCAAAGAAAATGTATTTCCAGCTGTTCAAGTCTACCTCCCTTTTACAAATATAACTCTCCAACAAATAACATATGCAAATAGACAAAGCAAGTATAGTGAAGGAGATAAAATAGAAAGCCTTCACTTTCTCTGAATTTCCTATTTTCATCACACATTTAAGGGATTAAATTAGAACTTTATGTAACCCATAGATGTCTGACTGTCACTTGTGCAAGACAGACTGTGATAGGTTAAAGTCCTGCATACAAAATAAATATATCCCATTATTAGACTGCCCTAATCTCAGGGAAATGGATGGTGACAAAAGCCATAATTTGTCTTTATCTTAGAAATTGTCTATGTTGACTCCTTTTCAATGTGCCATGCAAATAGTTACTTTCCTGTGAAGACTGCAGGGCCATTAGTCACCTTGATTATGATTCAGGAAACTCTGAAATGAAACATGATGGCTAACACAGTACACATTAGTCCAGTTAAGTGCTTATTTTGAGCACAAACCATACTTCTCTCTTAACACTTGTGTCTTCATTTTGAGCTTTAATTGATGTCACACTGACCCATGCTGGCTGGAGATGACTACACATTATACAAATGTAATAAGTGAAAAGACTGCCATAGCGGGCAATTAATGACAGAGAAACACTAGAAACAAATTATTCCCTGATGCACGACTTCTGAAAACTGCATAATATAGAAGGCATAGTCAGTTGTGATATCCATAACAATGGGTATCACCCTGTAATTCAACCTGGCTTCTATTCTGTAGGATTAAAATATAGGTGATTCTGCAATAGGCATCTAGCATCTACACTTCCACTTTCTTTTTAGGGGAAATTGAGATCATAGACATTACTGGTGCATAGGTCATCTCACCATAATAGAAGTATTCCAAGAGTGCTTTTTTTTTTTTTCTCCTCCACCCTCTAACAGGATTTAGACAAATCTCACGTCTGGATTTATACAACTAAAATGCAAAAATCTGTGAGTTCTGCTCATATTATTGACATAACAAACAAGTCAGTGAGGGATCTATTTAGATATTGTGCCTCCAGCTGAGCTGGTTGCTGCTGAGGATGATACAAAATATCCTGCTATAGGAGCAGCAGAAATTTACTCCTCATGTCTCTATCAAGCCTAACAGCAACCATCACTTTTCTTATTCCCAGTGGATTGTGTTTGTTGGGAGACACACTAAGGCTTTTTGTAGTGTTTCCCCTAACAAGTAGTTGCTATTTGCATAACAACTCACCTGATTTAACATACATGGGTCAACCCTTCCACACAACTTCATCTAATGCCTCTTTTCAGATTATATATAATGACTACAAGGTTTGATTTTCTCAGCCACATCTCTAGACAAACATTTCAGATGCTGAGCTTCTCACTGGATGGGCATGACAGCTGCTCTGAGATTTACAGCTGCCTTTATTTGAGCTTGAAGTTATTGAGCAATTCAGTGCTGCACTAATTGGCATAACATTCTTGTCACCTTCCCCTACACACAAAAGCTGTTCAGTTAATTCTGTTTTAGACCTACTTCTAAACCAAGTAAAATTACAAGCTGTATAGCTTATATACAGACATAACAGAAAATTCTTCACTGCATCAAAGCTCCTTTTCATTACTGAGCCAGTGTAACCCAGGCTTAATGATACCTCCATTCCTCATGGATCACAGCATGAAGTTATCAGTGAGAAAGGCTGTATACCTCTATACCAACCATCAACTTTTTTTTATGTCAGAACTTTTTGCAGGTCCTCTATTTAACAGTATATATAAACCAACACCGTATTTATTCCAAAGATTATGGCAAGAAGAGGACATAGTGGCAGTACACATCTAAAAATGGTGAACATCACTGATCATGTCTTCCAAAATGTGCACCCTGAATCCATATTTCAACGGGAGGTTTGTGGCACACATTTAGAAGGGATAATCTATGTTATCCCATACAAAAACCAAGAAGTTTTAAGAGCAGATCCATCAAAATGTGCAAGCTGCTTCCAAACTTCTTGACTGTGAGCAGTCCTGTCTATTGGGCTTCTGACACTGTGTTGACATTGCTGTCAGAGTCACTCTAGTTCAGACCCTGAAATAAAATTTAAAGATGGGGAGTTTTCACCTTGTGAGCTGTTCCATGTATGGGGTGAAAGTTTCAGATGCTTCTGCCTGGAGTGAACATTCTCTTAACAGATCTGGCAGAATTATGAAACACTTAAAGAAACCCAAATGCACTCACACAACAGAGGAAGCAAAAGCAAACAAATCAAACTGAAAACAAAATATTCTGCCCAGAAATCAGAGTAACCTCACTTCCCAAATATGAACAAAGACAGTCCATAAAAACACTTCTACAGTGCTTTTGGGTATGAACTACCTTTGATATTCAAGACAGTCTAAAAATTTCAGCTCAGTATCTCTTACAAAAAGAGGTAATAGTAATAGTAAACATATCAATAAAATAACAGCACATTCATGAATGATAACAAAGCAATTAAGAACTCCATTACTTTCAACATACTCCTAATTTATGCCAATAAATGTGGACACATATTTATGGCTGGACTGGTATAAGTAGTGGAGCACAAACCAATCATGCTCAGTAGGACCCCACACATTGTCAGTAGTCTTGCTTAGTAGACAGGCATAATACAAGGCTCATTCAGACAACTGAAATTTAAGGTTATACACTTATTTTAATTATGTGATTAACTGCATTACAAGTGTACTTAACGCACACTAAGCATCTAAACATCTTTGTGAAACTGATCTCAAGTTTTGGGACTGTCAAAAGTAACACAAAAAAAGTGTCATAATGATTCTCATGGCATCAATCCAAGGAAATAAACAAAAACAACATTTTCATAATTTTTCAAGAGTAGTGACATGTAAATCTGTGCAAATTCAAGTTGCTGACCCAGGTGTAGAAGTTTCTGTATCAATTACAAGCCCCTTGAGCCAGTCAGTCCTTCCATTGCCTTTTCATTTCTGATTGCCATATCATTTTTACTTTGCAGTAGCTCAGATCTATAGTTTTTCACATCTTGAGCCTCTTTCATCAATGACAATTTTGGTTTCAGATGTCTTCTGAGCTCTTGTCATTGATTTCATACCTTTCCACCTAGAATCACCTGCTATATCTCTCTGTGTGCCAGCATTTACCATAGGACCCACCTCCTCCACATCAAAGCAACAAGCCTGCTTTCTCCAATATGGCAAGATGATGAACTCATGAATAGTTTTAAACAGTTAAGCATTCTGTAGTGAACATGACTCGAGTCCACAGAAGCAACATACAGGTTTTGCAATCTCTTGCATGTAAATGAAAATAAGCAATGAAGACAGCTGCTATTAGCATGGAGAGCAACTGCTTTCCAAAGAAGGAAACATACTGAGAAAATCAGTGTTTCCATAGAACTACATAAAGAGCAAAGTATTCTTGTTAAAATACAGCCAGGTGGGCTCTATTGAAAACTCACAGGATCATTTTATAAAGAAAAAAAAACAAATAAACAAAACATCCCCCACCCAAAAAAAAAAAAAAAGAGTATTAGGCAAGGTATTTTAAATACACAACACCTTGATATAAGCCATAGATCACGGACAAGATGTAGAAAATAAAAATCTACAGCATGACTATTGGGAGCACCTGAAAAATCTATGCAGGGTGACACCTGAATGATTCAAGTTTCAGCTTCACATCAGATATTTAGCAGCGTCATGTGGCAAGCCTGGTGTGCAATTCATGCTGTGTTTTTAGTCATCTCTCAGAGCCGAGGATGCTGGCAGAGGTCTGCTCCCTTCCCAGTGTGGGTTTTAACTGATTAGCAGTGCTTGACAGCAAGATCTGCATAGCATAGTGCTTCTCTCACTCCCTTCCTGACAAAGCCTCTTTAGGGTACTGTTCTCCATATCTCTGCTTCCCAGAAGCACACTAGCATAATATAAATTTTCAGTGCTGTGAATCAGTATGTCAGGTAAAACTAGGAAGATGTATTTGTTATTCTCTGTGGTGTTGTGTAGGTTTCCTGTTTTCCCACTCCTACTCCCACCGGATACTAACAATATTGCCTGACATTTGGGTTTGACATGGAAGGACCTGGACTACAGTAATAAGGTGAATAATAAACAACTGCATTTCCTGATGAGCATAACTGTGCCTAGCTGCAAGGTGATTTTGGGCACACAAGTCATCAGGGATCCCTGTGAGAATTACACATGGCTTCAACTGCTTGGGCACCTACAGAAAACTTCAGGTCAAAGACACAGGCACTCTGCTTCAGGAAAGAGCTAAGAGCTGAATGAGGCATTTTGGTTTAGAGTTACGTAATATACTATCTGAATTTTGCCTAAATCCTGCCTTAGGCATGGAAGTGTTTTCCTGTTCTAGCTCCAAGAACTTGAAAAGAGTAATTGGAAATCACAAGTGCTATGTTATAATCATAAGTGACATGTATGCCCATGTATGCCATACATATTATTCCCTTATGCTACTCCATTCTCATGCCTGATAGAAATATTACAGATTTACAACTGATTTAGAGCAATAAAAGATCAGAATTTGATCCAGGCAATACACGGAACTGTCATTGAGGGTCATGCAAACAGAGTTTTCATAAAAACCTTCACTGTGTGATATACCTAGTAAATCACAGATGAGAGGAAGTCTGGAGTCACTCCTTCTAAAATATATATTATCTTCTTATTAGAGATAGTTCTAAACCTCACTTTTATCTCTGAAAGTCCCTGACCTCTGGCAAGTTTCAGATTCCAAATTTAGAACAACATCTGAATTTTGCAGCTGGTCTCTCCATTCATAATGAGCCAAGTCAAAACTGAATACATCCAAATTAGAGGGGAGTATCAAACTCTGCTGGACTCACATCTGAGTTGTGTAGCAGAGGCCTCTTTTTCTAATTCTCATCATGTATTCACAGCCATAATGTACAATTATGTATAAAAATAATACCGATCTTTTTTCAGAGTAAACCCAGGTAATCCTGCACCTAAGAGTTAATAGTGATAGTCAGCATAATCCGTCACATATATTAGCAGTCTTAATACAAATTAATCTGTCTAAGCATCTGGTATACCAGACACTTAAGATTCATTGGAGGGCAGAGATCAGATTTGCATGCAGACAACAGGAAGTGAATAAAAGAATAACCATTGTTCCTTTATGAGTTCCTCATCTGCTTTGCCATTTTTGCTGGGGAAAAAAAAAAAGGGGGGGGGGGGTTGCAACATAAAATTCTTCCCAAGAGAGAAAACCAAAGTTCAGTTGCTCCTCCCATTTCTATTTGCAGCTTTCTTCTCCTAATGTCAACTCCATCTGTCTTCCACAGGATCTTAATGTCTTTTGAATTGTCTATTTAATCACTTGCAAGTTTGTCCCCTTGTTTGGCTGTACTCTGCCCTTCATTTGTCAGCTTCAGTCTTCACCGCACAGAGCATCCTCCCTCCCCCACTCCTGGAGCTTTTTCTTCCTTTTCAGTATAATGCATTTTATCAGGTCACTCTTCTGTTGTCCTAAGGTTGCTTTGCTTCCATGCAACATGACCTGTTTCTGCTTGGGAGGCAGTAGCTTCATAAGCATATGCATCCTATCAGCTATCTGTCCTTTTCAATTCCTAGTTTTACACATCATCCCATCTCCCGTCTACTTTCTGTGATGCTCTTAGAGCCTTGTCCTGGTTTGAGTGAAAACAGAACTATTTCTGTTCAGTGATTTTACTTTTCAGTTTAGTACTTCTAAC
>JANHGN010023536.1:0-20579 GCA_024605025.1 Megaceryle maxima
ATATAAGCCATAAAATAGTACCATTAAATATATTACAAATAGCACTAACTACTGCTGAGTAAATACTGCACTATTGTCCTGATGTTACAAGCTTTTACAGTTTACTAAAAGTCAGGGATTATAAGGAATATAAGCAATGGCTGGCTCAGACATGTAACAAACAGAAACAAACACGCACATTAAAGCTTCTAGATCTAGACAGAGAAACACATTTTACTTACCAAAATAAGTGCTTTCAAACAATATAATGATGTAAGTTAAATTCTTTGTTTTTACTGTATATTGATGAATGATCAAATACATAAGCAAGTGAGGAGGTAACAGTGTTTTAAAGGAAATACTGTTTCTAGTGACTAGAACACCCTAGGGAATTTAATCTAGTTGATGCAAACACGCAGTACTTCAATTAGGTAAAGAGTACTACAATGTCTTAGTAGAGTCTGCTCTGCAGTCATCTAACATAGTTTGTGACCACCCTACCCTGAAATAAAGAAATAGATCAACTGTGTCAAACTTTTTCCAATATTTCTAATAAGGACTAGATTTATTCACTTCTGATTCATTACACTCACAAACTAAAAGTCTTCCCTGTTTAAACGGCAGCGTAATGGCTCCATTACTATAGAGGCTTCTTGAAGTAATGCTGTCAAAAATGAAGACAGGTATATGACTCAAGAATATTTTTTCTCACTCTGCTAACATGATTTTTCCCAGCTTGCTTTACTGAGAAAACAAGATCAAATATCAGTTCGGGATTACTTCAGAAAGGCAGAGATTGTTCTGTAATTAAATACTGTGGTCTTGTCAACATCATTTCTGGCTCAACGCCTTCATGCAATTACCTACCCTCTTCCACTGTTGAATCCAGCTGGGTAACTTTGACAGCAAGGCGATCAATCCTGTCTTGAAGGGAATTTGCTCTGATGTAGAAGCTGTTGGCCTCATTAAACAATTCACCAAATATGTCTTCAGCATGTTTGCCTGTGTAAAAAAACAGACAGAGAAATCCCTTTGCTAAAGCCTTACAAAACACAGGACAAGAGGCTTCAGTATCGTTGTTATAATAAAACACAGCAGCTATAGGATGACAATGCAGTTTGTCGCTCAGCAAAATTTTAGGCAACAGATTTGTAAAAAGAAAAGAAAATAAATAAAATCTCAAAAGGTACCGTGAGTACTGCCTGAAATCTGTTCTCCTGGACACCCTGGTTAGTTTTCTACTTTAACAGGGAGACTTTCAAATTTTAATCCTTATGTAGCTGAACTACTGCCAACTGACACTCAATTGATCATTAAAACCTGCCTCTGTGATGAAAATAAAGGCCCAAAGTTACTGCTGTCCATAAAAGCTTCTCAAGTAAATTCTGAAATCTAAAGTCTTAAAAGCCATAGTCATTAAGATTTAATTACAAGCATAAGCACAAGATAACATCAAAATAAAGGCAAAGTGAAGCAGATAAAAACCAGGACCCGCATGCAAGGCAGCCCACTTACCTCTACAAATGCTCTCTCTATACATGCTGCTTTCACCGGAGTCATTTGAGAGACTAAGACAGCACTGACCACTTTTACCCATGAACAGTCTGGACTTGATAGAGCACCAAAAAAAAAAAAAGGGCCTACAACCTCTTCAGCTCCCTTTCACTGCTGTATTTTCTCAGTCACTAGGAGAACAGACAGTCCAGTTCAGATCTCAGCCTCAGGCCCTACCCTACAAGTGCTACAGTGGACAGGAGTGCCACATGATAAACCCAATACCCTCTTGGTCCCCAGATCCTTCTGTGTGTCTGTTCCTTTCCCAGACCTCCCATCTCCCATGTACAGCACACAGTCAGCCACAGCTTGACTCTCCTTCTATCCCATCCCAGTCCTCTCCACCATTCCAAATCAGAATTCCCATTTAACACTTCTGCCCCAGAATTTCCCCTACAAATTTCACTTTCCACACAAATTCATTGCTCCTGTTCCCTCAACTGACAGTATCACACCTATTTGTGTCTCAGTCCTTCCTACCCAGATACTGCTGCTCCATTTAAAATCTCCCCCTCCACAATTTCTACAGCCAGCAATGCTCTCAAGACACCCACACTCCATCAGTTCTCCAAGCAAAAAGCAAAATCTTGCCTCCTGCATTTAACCATACTTTTTAAACTAAAAATAAATTTTAAAACCCTACTTCTAAATTGAAGTCATCTTGTTATAACCTGTGTCAAGACAAGACTGAAGAGCAGAAATGGAGGGGAGGGGGAAGTGAAACTGTCTAATAACTGGTACAATACAGAACATGTATTAACCACCTAAATGACAGTGACTTCCCAAAAGAACAGCAATTGTTGACATTTTAAGTTGGATCCTATAACCAACCTTAATATTTTAGAAAGAAATGAAAATTTCAGTCCATATCCCATCCTGTGAACACCTGGAGACCAAAAATAAAAGTAAAAAATGGCCACACTTAGGAAGTCAACAGGATCTGTCCCTTTCTTGAATCATTTACTTGGGTGGATGAGAATACCACCACTAAAACAATACCCGAAAGCACTCTTGAGTTACAAATGAAAAAGATATTTAACTTGATTGCCTTATTTTGAGTGAAGGACTTTCCCAGTAATAGATTT
The DNA here is from genome assembly GCA_024605025.1 of Megaceryle maxima. Taxonomy (NCBI): domain Eukaryota; kingdom Metazoa; phylum Chordata; class Aves; order Coraciiformes; family Cerylidae; genus Megaceryle; species Megaceryle maxima. Next base: position 2,619 of record JANHGN010023536.1, read on the forward strand.
CTTCAATAAATACAAGATAAGCCAAAAACTAACCAAAAAATGTTAGATATTTTGGCATATCCAAGCTCCGCTTCGTACCTATGCAAAAAGGGGATAGATAGGCAAGGTGTGCTGCCTACCTGCTCCTAATCTCCTCCCCCTCCAAAACAGAAGTCACACAACCACAGAAGAGCTGACGTTGAAAACTGCATAGTCCAACTCCCTGCTCAAAGGATGGTCAGACAGAGCAGGCTGCCCAGGACTGTGTCCAGCTGGGTTTTGATTACTTCCAAGAATGGAGGTTCCACAACTTCTCCAGGCAACCCGTGCCAGTGTGAACACTGCTGAAACCACCTTCACACCAGAAGAGTTCTCTAAGTCCTTCCCAGCAGCTCACTGAGATTCAATTATGATCACCATTTGATTTAGTTGTTGCAAATGAAGAGGTTATTCCAAGCTATGGAACAAAAACGCTTTTCAACTCTTCAGCTGAATGAAGCAGGTATTACATTCTTCAGCCATCAGTATTCAGAGCTCAAAACACCAATAAATGTCAACGGCTGTTAGCTTATATTAATATATTGAAATCAACCTGCTGAGGGAGGACTGATGCATACTAGGATTAATCACATCACCCCTAGAGAAGTCAAGCAGACAGGTGATTGTCAGTTATCTTTCAGGAGGCAAAATAAGTCATAAAGTTGCTAAGTGGAAACATACTTAATATAGAATTCTGCATGGTTTGGTTTTGGTTTTTTTTTTCTTCTTTTAAACACTTGCCACTCTAAGCAAGTGAAAGACAGGTTATCAATCTCCTGTCACTAAAAACAGCAACATGGTCAAGCAGTATTGGAATATGTTATTCCGATTAACATGATGCAGAAAGTTTTAAATAAAAAGTAATGCTACTATAGTGTTTTCTATGTTAACATATTTTTCATTAGTTTTTGAACAATACAGAAACAAGCAGGAAAAAAAATAATCTTGTTACAATCTTTAAACTTAAAAGTTGGTCTTGGTACTATAGGTTAGTCATTTAAAAACACCAAAGGAATTGTACAGTCTTTTCTTCTAAAGCTCCCTCCATCCACAGCAGTAGTGGACCAGGATATAGTGATGATGCTGCCTCACCAAATCCCCACTCTCAATAGGTTTTAATGTCACTGAACAGAAGTGTCTCTTTACGCTTCCATAGGTCATCTTCATAGAGCTGTGTATTAGACTGCTCAACAAAATAAATTTCCAAGCATTCTGAGGCATTTCTGGATAATAGTATTTCAAAAATAATTTAAATAATACCACTACCCAGGTTCTACAGTAATGAGATAAAACATCTTGCCACATCAGTTTTGCAACATCTCTAGTAGAGATTAGACACCACCTGAATTAATTACAATTGATTTTCACACGCTGCATAAAAAGGTGTGCAGAAACACATTGAATACATTGCCTCAAAGGTCTCTCTTGTCTGCAGTCAAAATGCTCAGTGCTGTAACAGAAGAGGAATCCAACAACCGTTCTGGCTTGTCTGAAGACTGGAAACTCACCACTGTTTATTATGTTGGTTAGTTTCCTTTCATCTATTTGAGTCTAAAAAGTACAGCTTCCTTTTGCATTCCTTGTTCCACAGCACAAGTACATAGAAGAACACATTAAAGTTAATAGAAAGACTTATAGCACATTAACAGGGTTACAATTTTTCACACCACGAGCATGTGTTATCAAACCAAAAGGTAGAGCAATGTCATCACCTGGCATTCAGGGGTCGGTTCTACAAGACACTGGAAGGAAGATGGCAGTAGGGTTGCCCCAAAAGGCAGACAGTGTTGCAAAAATGCTCTCCTCAGGGTCCTAGATAAGGAGTAGAACATCTTGCAGAACTAGCTGGTGTTTTGTAAACTGGAATTCATCCAGGACATGACCATTATATCACAAGATGGAGCAGATTCTGCCCACCCATTTGTAACTGGATTAATTAGCATTAGAAGCCCACTTCCCCCCTGTCCCCACCTTTTCTTTTTAAAGCAAAAGTGTTAGGCCTTTACTGACCAGGTCTTGGTTCTTAACTTGCCTCCTCATAGTACCTCCAGTGGGATGCCCAAGGCCAAAAAAGCTAATGTCCCAACTCAACCTGATTTAGCAGTGGAAAACAGCAGTTACACAAGGCTGGATGCATCATGCTCAGACCTGTAAACTAGTGAAACTCTTGAGTCAATAGCCAGTCTACCCAAGAAAATACTAGGGGACAAAGAGGTGGATGGTGTGCCCTGTATGAAAGGTCTACCCAGTCCCCACAGACCATACTTTCGTCCAGTTTATGTTGTATAGCAAAAAGCATTTGTATCACTTGCATATGGGTCAAAGAAAGTAGCTCTGTACCCATGTATACCATTTAGAGTTTATGCCCACAGAGAAATAACATTTCAGTCTGACAAGCAGTGTCTGAATGAATGGAGAAGCCAGATACAAAAATACAAAATATTTAATGACTCACAGAAAGGAAAGAAGTGTTAATGCAACTTGAAGCACATTAATCTATAGACTGAAATCTAATTAAGAAAAGCTCAATAAAGCATTACATATGCAGTCTTTAATATTCTTCCTCAATGACAATCAGATGTAATTTATTATTTCTCCCCATGTATACACATATGCAAAACTCAGGAGGGGAACCACGATGCAACAGATCCTGTTGCAGTGAGCAGCTTTTTTTCACAGGCTGGAGTCCTGCAGCCATCAGACCAAACTCCACTGCCAAAAGCAAGGGAGTATTTTGTGGAAGCTTTCTTCAAAGCCTTTGCTCCATGACTAGGTAAAGCATGACGGTACTTCCAGGTATGGGCTGCAAATGCTCCCCATCCTCCATCTGGTAGATTCTCTCCTCCCAAGTGGAGGTGAACCCCCCCAGTCTGACTTCTGCCTTATAGAGAAGTGCTGTTTCATAGAGAATGCTGCTCACTCTGCCTGTGCTCCAAGCCAGCTGGCTCCAAACAAACCCAAATCTGAAGACATAATAGAAAAAAGCTTCACGGAGAGCACATTTCCTTTGGATAGGAACTGGTTCATGTCACCTGAAAAGAGCAGAGGCAGAAGCAAGCCAGATTTGCACACAGCAGCACAGACCTGCCCGTCTTTAAAATCCACGCTGAACTCACAATGCAACGTTAAAAACCAGTGTGACTGTAAGATAGACATGCACTTGCTCTCTCTGTGCTTCAAGCTGCAGGAACACCAACAAGCTCTGATGCTGTCAGCAGGACATGCTACATTAGCTCCAACACAGTATTTTTCTATAATCATTTCCTTGCTCCCAGTTGGCTTGAAAGACAGGCAAAACAGATGCCATCTGCAGAAAAAAAACCCTCTGCAAGCACGACAGATTTTAGATTGTGGATGAGCCCAGTGGTAGACCTGACTCCTTAAATACCATGTATACATCTGTTAAAACAAAGGACACATCGTTTATTTGCATAGATCCTTAACTTGGCACTAACAAAGTACTTTAGGGCTGTCTACAGAGGCTTCTGATGACCTGAGAAATCCGCCAAGGGAAATTTGCAGGATATTATGGATTGTGTAAGTAGCCAGTTCCTCAGCAACAGTCGTAAGAGGATCTGAATACACAATGTAACAGGCAGATGAGCCCCAAGACCAAATCTGGAGAAATGAGAGCTAAACATTCCTAGCAAGGCAGACATCTGAAAAGTGTATTATCCACGCTTCAGCAATCATTATACAATACCAAAATTAGGTCTTATAGAATATCCTTGAACATCATTAGGACGCTGGCCATTCTTCTCAATTTTCTGTAACCTAAGGAGGTCAATACTAAGCAACTTCCTGATAAAACAGTAAATGAAACTCAGTGTCAATAACAAACACAAATTAGCTATAAATAACATTAGACACTAAATTGGCAGCTCCTGCTCAAGAAAGATCAGAGAACCACTTGGAAACTTCTCTGAAAATATCAACTCAATGTTTAGCAGCAATCAAAATTTTATAAATAATTAGGGAACTAATGATAAAACAGAAGAAGTCTGGTTTGATTATGAAGTCCTCAACACTCTAACTTAAATAAAACCCAGTGTCATAGAATCATAGAATGTTTTAGGCTGGAAGGGACCTCTAGAGGTCGTCTGGTCCAACCTCCCTACACAAGTAAGGACATCTCTACCTAGGGCAGGTTGCTCAGAGCCCCATCAAGCCTGACCTTGAATGACTCCAGGGATGGGGCCTCCACCATCTCTCTGGACAGCCCATTCCAGTGGTCTATCACCCTCATATTAAAGAACTTTTTTTCTAATATCCAGTCTAAACCTATCCTTCCCCAACTTAAAACCATTGCTTCTTGTCCTATTATTACAAACACTTTTGAATAGACCTTCCCCCACCTTCATGTAGGCCCCCTTCAGGTACTGGAAGGTCACTATAAGGTACCCCCAGAGCCTCCTCAGGCCTGAGCAGCCCCAACTCCTTCAACCTGTCTTCATACAAGAGACACTCCATTAACATACTCTAACTTACATATCCAAGGGACAAACAAGAACGATCAGAAATGCAAAACTGTTTCTATCTAAAAAGAATACTAACTTATCAGGACACTCTGACCTGGAAAAGATACACCTAGAGAACATGATAGACTTACTAAATCAAGGATAATTATGGAAATACAGGAGATGTATTTCACCAGACTTGATGGGACCGATACTCTAAACTCCATACAGACTTTCTTACATTCTTAAATCATTTCCACTTACGAAGTGAAAAAACTGATGAAGCAATAACTTCTTTTCTAGGACCAGAGTCATCAGCACAAACAACAGCTGCTGATTGTTAAACTCTCCAAATAAATCTCTTTTCTCATTAAGTGATACTACTCTTCTTGTAAGTCTTCCAGGCATGGTTCTAGAATTGCTAGTTGTGTTGTACTGTGTAGTACAGGAGTACTGCGTAGGCTACTCTGTGGGGACATGATCCCAGCTTGCTGCAACAGTACCCTCCAGGTCAAGTCTACGAATGCCATTCTTTTTATATATTTGCTTAAATTCATTCACATGAACTGATCACACAGATCAAATACAGATCACAGATATAAAGAAAAGGCTTAAGGAATTGGCACATTAAGACAAACTTGTATTTCAGTTGAACATGTTATTTCATGTCAAGGCAGAAGAGTTTGCTGGCTATATCTTGTACAACTGAAAGCCAAGAATAACTCAAGTGCTAGTCTTGTTTCTTGAACCAATTTCTGTGACCTTAGAAAAAATTCAGAGAACCACAGAACGGTAGGGGCTGGAAGGGACCTCTGGAGATCACCTAGTCCAACTCCCTTGGCAAAGCAGGTTCACCAAGAGCAGGCTGAACAAGAACACATCCAGATGGGTTTTGAAGGTCTTTCAGAGAAAGAGCCTGTTCCAGGCTCCATCACCCTCACAGTAAGGAAGTTTTTACTCATGTTTAGATGGAACTCCCTCTGTTCCATTTTGTGCCCATTGCCCCTTGTCCTGTCACTGGGCACCACTAAATAGAGTCAAGCCCCATTCTCTTGACACTCACCCTTTAGATATTGATAAGCATTGATAAGATCCCCTCTCAGCCTTCTCTTCTCCAAGCTAAACAGCCCCAGATCTCACTGCCTTTCTCCCTAAGAGAGATGTTCCAGTCCCTTCATCATCTTTGCAGCTCTCCCCTGGACTCTCTCCAGTAGTTCCCTGTCTCTCTTGAACTGAGGAGTCCAGAACTGGACACAGAACTCCAGATGTGACCTTTACCGGGCAGAGTAGAGGGGAAGAAGGACCTCCCTCAACCTGTTTGCCGCACTTTTCTTAAAGCATTTCATTTATTCAGTTTTTCATCAGGAACCAAATACTTGCAGGAAGTTACAGATACTTACTTAAGCTGCTTAGCTGGCGTATGATAGCAGCAAGGGTACTATTCGTTACACATTCCAGTTCACTAGTAATTCCCTCTGGCAGAGCTCCTCGGCAGAGATGCCGCGGTTCAATGTTCCTTTTCACCAAAGGCATGGCTCACAACCTGGAATTTACAGAAGAATGTGTTATATTTACAAAAGTCAAATTAAGAGCTATGACTCTGCATAGTGCATTTCTTTTTTTCCTACAAAATACACCTTTCTTCTTTCAAAGCACTTGCTTCAGCCTTCCTGCTGTAAGATACTGTACAATTCCTACCAAGGAATTGTTACTGTGCACTCAAGCCAGAACATGACAAGAGTGCCACAAATAAGCACAGAGGATACAGTCCATGTAGATAAGGCACACTTTTTGCCTTGGATTTGATATAAGATTTACTGTATATGCAGTTTTGTGCTAGCAGAACCCCTGGACTTCAGTGCACGTTTATAAAAAGCTAGCAGCCCCCACAGGAGTGGCAGGAAAGATCACTGTCTGGAGCAAGCTGACTTGCTGCACTGACAAGCAGGCCATTGATGGACTGTCCATTCATTACACCCTCCTGACTACATCAGACACCAACCTACCCTCACTCTGACAGTTCTCAGTCAACACAATAAACTCATCTGACAGGCAAAGGCCTCACAGAAACAGGCTGAGCGAGAATAAGGAAGAAGCTGCAATGTGAGGAAAATGTTTTTCCATAGGTGGTGCTGGATGACAACCTGAATGAGTTAAAAACACGTACCAAACAGATTTTGGGAACATACCAGATGTGGGAAGACATTTATGTGAAAGGAAAAAAGAAAAAAAATAAAGAAGAAAGAAAAACAGTTCTGGCAAAAGAAATGAAACTAGGATGTCGAAAACAAATATAAAGAGAGATCTCAAAGCATCACAAAAGGGTACAATGGCACAGAAAATACTATCCTGTGAAGAGCATCTCTAAGAGAAAGGATGCCTAAGAAAGACATAATTCCCGCAAAAGGGAAACGAGCAGATAATATTAAAAGTTCTTAAGCAGTTTTCTTTAAGACGGTATTAACACAATTACAAGTCAATTTGATAAGCTTTTTTAAACACTGACAATTCAATGTTCATGCAACACCATGTTTAAAGACCATGTGGCACCAAAATTTTCTGGAATTAGAAGTTACAGTGTGACCAAGGACATAAATTCACTTGGAAAAGACTTAACTGAAAACATCTTTCTAATTGCGCTAAAGCAATTAAAGTCACCTTTCAATTTCTCTAATTAAAATCACATTAGTAAATTAGAAAGACCTTTTAGCTTTTTGAATGTTGCATAGTAATTTTTAAATGACTTTCCCTCCTCAAGGTTTAAACTATTTTCTCCTCAAGAACATTTCTACATTAATAACTTTTAAGAAATTAGCAAAAAGCAAATTAACTGTGAGATTATTTCAGAACAAGCCAGAAAGAAACAAGCTCATGACTTCTAAGCAGTAGTCATCAATAGTATCTTTTTTAATATGAGACAGTTTAAGCATGTCAGAACTCAATGCCAGCTGAGTTTGCTAATTTTAAACAATACATCAGAGGTAGCTTTCTGTTAGACCAAAAAGCTTCTTGTTTCTGTTCTATGTTTTTGTATTCTTTTACAAAAACTGCTTTTAAAAATACTAATTAATATCCAATGCAGCCAGTTTTCTGAACTTGATCAAAACCAGGTGAAAACTGGAAATTCACAACTGTTGAAAAGCAACAGCTGCTAATTGCATTCTGCCAATAGACTAGCGGTGCATGCAACTATGGAACAGAAGTCATTATGAGGAATTGTTTCATTGTGCAGTAAAATGTTCAAAAACTTAATTAGTAAGTAGTAAATTAATAGAAGAATAAACAGTGCTGAAGCAAACAGTTCCAAATCTTTCCAGTCTCCAACACACAGGCTATAATTTTTGCTTTTCTCTGTAACATTAACAACACTGTCATACAAACTAAAGGCATAAAGATGCCCTACAACTATCGTTGTATATGCCTCCTGTAATTGCTTTTCTTTGGAACTAATTTTTAGGTGCAACTCATCAGTAAAACAATCTAGTGAACGAGGCAACCATTCTACTGGGTTTGGAGTTGGGAGGGGGGTATTTACTTTTTTTATGAGAATTATTAGGAATATGTCTTGCTACACATGTTCATACTTGCAAATTCTTTTTTCTTTTTTTTTTTTTTTAGCCCATTTTACTTGAATTCTTATATGAAAAGACCAAAAGACCAGCAGAATAAAGCCTGGCTTCCCATGTGTTTCTGTCTAGCATTGCCAGAGAAAGCCCTTCTCTCACCTTTTGCAGTTCACCTGACTTGTCCCCTCCAACCTACGCGATGCACCAGGGCCAGCTGGAATCTGGCTGCCCGCTGCCTGGCTAATTGCCTGCTATCTCTTGAAACATCTACCACATTGGCTATAATCAAAATGCCTCTCACCAGGAGCACTAATTTAAGTGCATTCTCCACATCACACTCCTCCTCACTTGTAAAAGCTAATGTGAAGAAAGCATACAACTGCAGGTTTGAGTTTTTCATTTTCTCACCAATCCTTTATGAAATGGGCCACTGCATTCAGGAGTTGGCAGGAGAGGGACAGACTGAGCCAAGACACTGATCTCTTCAAAGAGCAGGCTAAAACACACAGCAGTGCTGAGGGAAGGGGGGGGAAGAAACAACTTTCATTTCTGAATGCACAGTTTAAATTATTATTATGTATCCATCCACACTCATTTCAGTGTGAAGTTTAATTCCCAAGGGTAAGCTGAACACTGGTAATTAAATATATGCAACAGATTAAGCAATGAATGAATGGCTTTTGATCAGAAGCAGGAAGAAAAAGGCCTGCAATTGCAATTTTAAGTTTCTTCTAATCTAAAACTTTCAACTATCATAACCAAACACAAACCTATTCAGCTACTAACCCATCAGCAAGTAAAAAAGCTTTTATTACCATGTGTCCTTGTCACTAAAGCACTACCAGCCTTTTCTTCACCACACAACCACACACAACTCAGCAGTTAGATGAACTTACATTCTTTCTTAAAGAAAATTAATGAGAAGCAAGGGTGAATTTTTCTCAGAATACATGTAGCAAGTTAAACAAGAAATAAAGACAAAATAAGACTACAGGGACTTCATCAGGCTCAACCAGGCTGTGGGACACTATGCTACCAGGTGGGGAGCAAAAAAACCAACCAATCAAACCAACAAACCAACCAATCCACCCATTAAAAAAAAGTTTCACTGCCTTCCACATTCGTCTTCCACTTGTTTCAAGTCATGCTTCAGCCCCAGTTTATCACTACAGGAGACATTCAACGTGCTATCCTGTCACTCTGTTGAGCACATTGGCATTTGGTAAATCACACCCAGTTTTACAACACAAAGGTGAAATAACTTCCCTTCCATCCCCAAATAAATAGCAAACATAAGGCAAATTGTTATTATTTACAAGCACTGTATCAGTTCAGTACATTGGGTGATCATTTTCTGACACATTTTACTTCTTCCAAGTACACAAAACAGACGTAGACTCTCAGCCAGCATAAATAGGTCTAACACCACTTCCTGCATGAAGCCACCTATTCCAAACATAGCTGGCCTTAAACCACCCGCTGCATCTGCCACAAGTGATGGAGGGTTTAAAAAGATGCTATACTACATATATATATATACACACATACATATAACTGCACTAGAAATGTACGAGACATTAGCATCAGACCAGAAGAATGCAAGCAGGAGTCAAAGGGTAAAGAAGAAAGCTAAGAGGGTGAGATGTCACTTAACATCTCACTAAATCCACGCGTGCCTCATTGGATGTGCATCAGATGCAACATCTGGCTGGAGCACAAACGGACACTGCTCTCCAAACCCTACAGGCATTAGCAACTGCACAGCTGACCTAACTCGACTTCCACGCACATTCTGAAAGAACAGGGCCATCAGAAGCTTGAATTAGCTTACATCAGCCCATGAAAAATTCACACTAGGAATGCTCCCACAATATTCTCACCTCTTTTTTCTTTTTTTTCTCCTCATAAGAATTTGTATAACTGCCTTTTGTTTTAAAATTAGAAGGCTCTTATTCCAGTAGTTATTGCTGTAGAGGCAAGCAGGGTACCAAAAGAGATAACCAAAGCATTTTTCTTTTCTTTCCATGCTTTCCCTGAAGTTGTGGAAGTACTGTTCCTGGTCATCTTGGAACATCTTCCTCTAGAAAATGGCTGTTAAACTGCATGCAAAAAGTCTGACATTGCTTCAGCAAATCAGATTAAAAAAAAAAAAAAAGTATCAAGAAGAAAGCAGCTGTACAGTAACAAACATGAAAGATGACAAACACAATGTACAATCTTTCCAAAAAACAGCAGAGCACAGCTATAGAGACAAGCTGGGGTTTTGAGTATTTGAGCAACTGGCAAAAACTCAAAGCAGCAGCTGTTCCCCAAACTTGCCTTTTGCCCTTTCACATCCCCCAGAAGGCACTGTAATTGACACTAACACTAAAAAGAATACTGAAGAACCATGAAATTCAGCTACATGTACATTCTTTATATATTCACTAATAACTTGAAATGAACACCAATTCATTATATTCACACCCCTTGGTGACAGGACAATGGGCAATGCTCTTAAACTACAGCAGGGTGTTTACATTGGACATTAGGAAGAGGTTCTTTACTATGAGGGAGGTGAAACACTGGAACGATTTGCCCCAAGAAATTGTGGATGCTTCATCCTTGGAAGCGTTTAGGACCAGGCTGGATGAGGTTTTGAGCAAACTGGTCTAGTGGGAGGTGTCCCTGCCCATGGCAAGGGGGTTGGAACTAGATGATCTTTAAGGTCCCTTCAAACACAAGCCATTCTATGCTTCTATGATGATTCTATATAGCCCCTCTACTTGTGAAAGTTGCATTATTACATTTTCTCAAAGACAGTGTTCAATCCCTGTTTTTAATCTCTAAGAGGTTTCCTCTTATATCCTCTAGTCAAATATAACAAAACTGAACATTCTACCATGAAAAAGATCTTTCTATAAAGACATCTTAAATTCTCCCTGAATATATTCTATTTTTATCAGGGAGCTTTATTGCTTTTCACTGATGAATCTCACAGACTTCTATAAAAGAGAGAAACTACTAGAATTCTCCTTCTGTGGAGAAGAACAAAAAGAGATGAATTGAATATGCAGCTTGTCCTAAGTGATGTACCAGATGTGACTCCATTCAAAGTTAAGCGACAAAGTTTCTATGACTACATATACATGAGCTCTGTGTTCCTCTTGAGAGCTCAGCAGAAGCCTAGAGAGCAATCACTAAATCACTGCATTTGTCAATAGATAGATACAAGAATGATATGGTGAGCTCAAACACCTCATGTGCAAGCTCTGCTATGCATTCACCTGTATCTATATGTCTGAATCCAGAGCTGACTTTCACCTCATCAAAACTAGAGATATACTGTCAGTTTCCTCAACTTCTATCCCCAGAATCAAGTTACACCACCTCCCCTAATCACAACATCTCTACTCAACATGCTAAATTTCCATCTCTTAATAGCATCCAACTTGCTAATATTGCCCATTTACCTATTCAAGTTTGCAGTTCTAAGATAGTTAGCAATCACTCCACCATCAAAAATTTATATACATGCTATATAAGAAGAGAACTGAAAGTAGGAAGATGAAAGACCAGAAACACTGGTTTTGGAGGTGCTCTTAATCTCCTTCTTGTACAAAAGCCCCTCATCCCTCACTACAAAACACAAAGGAAGGGCTACATGGAGAGCAGACACTGCTATTCACTCGTTTGCAGGGAAGGAAAGGAATACACACGCCTTTAATGCATGACCCTTTCCGATTGTCCCTTGTCCTAAATGACTGGGAACCCGATGTTTGTGAACATTTTCTACCTACCTGTGAATGTAATTTATGTCTTTATGAGTAATGACAGGTTAAACAAATAAACTGGAATTAGCATATAATCTGAAAATCATTTTAAGCTCGTAATTCGTCTAATATCATTCATCTGTATTATTTAAAATTTGAATTTTTTAAACTGCCTTCACTCTAACCAGAGTTTGAATCAATATTTTGCATACTGCAGAAAAACACAAAGTATTTAGCCATCAGCTACCATCTAACACTGCTCCAACACCCCAGAATTGATATTTATCAAAATGCATCTAAAGAAGACAATTTTTTCACAGTTATTCAAGTTCTATCAAGTATGCAGTTCCTCTCTCAGCCACGTTACTATGGAATAAATACCAAAACAAAATAAAGTTTTGCTGAACATCACAATTACTGAATACGACTATTAGAGCTATCCCAATCTAATGGACAGTGTATGTATGAGTTAATCGACTGTTTTTTCATTTGACTTGACTTTTAATAAAACTTTTAATAACTTTTGACTTTTAATAAAACTCCTGATTTTGATACAAAGTTTGCTGAAGCAAAGGCAGACACTTATGCACAGTCTAACAGAATTCTGTTACTTAAGGATAACTAAAACATCAAGAAATAAACCACATCTTTCAAAAAGACATGAAGTGAAATGCGTAGATAATGCTCCCCTCAAAAGAATACCTAAAATTTAATACCTAAGTCAACTCTATCAACATCATTTCCACAGCTCTTCCTCCTGGTTGCCAGACCTACATCAAAGGCATGACAGTCAAGGCTGGAATGAAAAGGTTTTTTTCTTAGCGTCAGACCACCACTTCTGATCTTCATCTCATCATATCAACCTAAGTATTAGCGATGATGAAATGCAGACAGAAAGCCCTGAAGCAGTTTTGTTTCTTTAATAGTGCTCTTCTTTTAATGTCTGTTGCAATGAGCTATTTCTGAAGGTTGACCAACTTGGAGGGATGTTTTCATTTTTTTTTAATTTGGCTGGGTTTTCATCTGTGCTGAGCTCTTCAGGGCAGATTTTATGGTCCAGTGATATTATGAAGGAAATCAAGACGTTAAGCAATGACAAGAAGAAGGCCAACAGGGGAGGGGATATGTTTGGTTTTCTTTATTTACAACCTACATATATTTTATGGACCTATGTTTCCCCAGACAACTCTCCCCATGTCCAAAAATGCCTTAAGAAACAGAATAAAAAATTTGAGTCGGTAGTTATCCTCTGCTAACACTGTAGGTCTGCAACACAAAAAGTTTACAGAACTACTAAAAAGTGAACATATTATTTCAGAAATTTCATCTAATTCAGAATTTGGGAGAGAAAAAAGTAAATGGCACAGCACTGTACATTTACAATTACCTTAAATTTAATTCTCATCAAAATTTCACACTAACATTAACTCCAAACAAGGACACACAAGATTACATTCACTAACGTAGGAAATTAAAAGTCTGGAGATTTAACTTGAAATTTTCTTTCCATAAAAGCGTAGACTGTACTACAGAAGAGGTTTTAAAATGCTATCAACACTTAGGAAAACAAGCCAGAAATTTGCCTTATTTTTATGAAAGTTTGCTGGATTTTTATTTTTGTTCCCCTTTGTTCTACAACCCCATCTTCTCATTACCTGTTGACCATGACTTAAGAAGGTATTTGTGCACCTGCCACACAGTAACAGTGTCAATGGTCTCATCAACTTCCACTCCTGTACCTGGGTCCACAGTTCACTACCTAATAAGTGCTCCTCAATGAACAACACCAAGGGACTGCTTTAAAGTTATTGCTTTATTTTTTTTTTTCCCAACAGAAAATAAATATTCCAAAACTACAATCCCAGCACTAACTTTTCACCATCACAGTATTTTTCCCCAGCAGACATGTGGAAAACAAAAAATCTTATCATTATGAAGTAGAGACAGATTATGATAAAGTTTTATCTTCTGCTCTAAAATAAAATACCATATGCATGCCATCCAATTAAATGGCTTAGCCATTGTTAAAGGAAGAAATAAAACTATTTCTTGCTTTCTGCTAATGAAGAAAGTGTACAATCAGTAGGCTAACTGACATCACTGCACTGTTTTATCTCAGTTTCTGAGTATACAATTATAGTTATTTTCAGGCCCAAATAAAACAGATCTATGGAACATATTTTTTTTCCTGTATTAAGTTTTCTCATTATGCAAATTAATGGAATTTTCAGTTTACATTCACAGCATTTTGTAACACTGCCCAACATGCAAAAAACATTCCCAATAAACTAGTTGTTTTTTGGTTTGTTTTTTTTTTTACCTCTGTCACTTAAATATTTATACTTCCCAAAGAGGCCTTATGATTTTTATAAAAATATAAGAAAACACCCTATATTTTTCATGTTGAAGTACACTTTTTTAAACACTAATACTTTATTTAATCGCTACCTTTCTTCACAGGATAAACTTTCCCTAGGACATCTGTGAATATCCTTCAGCTAGTTTTACCCTCTCCTCCTCCTGCTTATCTTTCTCTGAAAGCTCAGATCTTTGGTCACTTTATTCTCATTCACCTTCTCTCTTATGACATTACAGTCGTAGTTTGAGGCTTTAAGCATATCATTTTCAAACAAGCTTCTTGAATCTAATGTCAGATTCCCATTCCTTAAAACTCTTATAATTGAAAGAAACACAGAACAACAGAAGAAAAGCACCGTGCCCCCACTAAAGCGATTTGTTAAGCCTTTAACTAAGATTTCTCCTTCACTAACACATTTTAAAACTTCCTTGGTACACTTAATGTTACCAAGAGCAAGTTTGCTTACTTGAAATCTAATACAGGTTCACAGATTGCACAATACAATAGCTCGCTGTACTGAATTCAAACACTCTGACAGCATCAGATCCACCCATCCTTTTCTACTCGTCCTGCATCAGAATACAGATGATCCAGGACACCTTCACACATGACTAGAGTCTCTTGTTTCTAGATCATGAGCTGACCACCCTATGCAAAATTTTGTTTATTAAGCCAAAACATCAATCATGCTTTCTCTCAAAAGGAATAAGGCTAAAGGGTACTAAAGAAATTCTACTGATCAAACTGGAAGAAATTCACATGTGCTATAATTGTTGCTGTAAGAAATAAAAATAATGCTAAGAAAAAAAAAAATTAAAGTACACGAAGAGCATGCCCTGGAAAACCGTAGAGAAGCTTTTACTCAAACAAGTAAATTTAAATCTAGTTTAACAGAACACTACAAGCTGACACTGTGCTTAAAGGTCGCAGAATATAGCATGCAGAATAGGAAAAAATGTTGATTTGTACCTCTGTCCAGATTAAATACCATTAAATTTATTAACTGTTGTCTATAAATCCCATTTCCTGTCATTTTTTCGTATCCACATGGATATCCACACACAAAATGACAACTCACATTGTTGCTTTCCACTGAATGAACCGTGACCAGTTCAAAGTATCAACAAAAGATGCAGACGCATTAATCTTGTTCTTAGCGTGATGGCTGCTCATCCTGCTCAGTCCCTTCCAGATGGCTCAGTGTGAAAGGGATGGTGGGATGGGGAAGAAGGAATATTCCATACTGTTCTGAACATCTGTTGTGTTTATACATCAAGAAGCCCCAACAAATATATTACTGCCACTATCAATTTTACTATTTCAACCTAATTTCAATATTTTCAAGCTAACACCAAATACAGTGAAGTGTTATGTGTGTACATGAGAAAGCAAAAGCGTCTTTTCTAGCCACGTAAGAGCTTTTTTTTTACTTTTTGCTATCCTAAGAATGGACTTGTTTCGATAAGGAAGTACATACACTGCAGTGAAAAGACAATTTTTCTTTCATATGACCTTTCTTGAAAGCTGTATTATACTCCAAGAATTTCTTATTGCCCCTTCTCCAATTTACCCTTTAAAAATACCATCTCTTGAAAAGAAGCACTCAGCCAGAACACAGAGAAGGAACTCAGCGCAGATTTAAGAAAGAAGCAGCAGCGCTTTGTCCTACAGCACAGGAAAAGAGACTTAGATTGATCACACACCCCCCCTTTTGTGTCATCTTGACATATGCAAACCATATGGATGCTGAATTATTCAGCTGTTTCTACTTTGAATAACCAATGACTACACGTATGAAAATTCAGAAGTACTGAAACGGGGATTGGAAAAGTGGCATCCTATATAATCTAATGTTGGTTTAACCTTTAGAACCTAAATGGTAGCATTTGGTGAGGAGTATACACTAGATGAGGTCAAAAGGAGCAAAACCACAAAGCAGCAGAGCTAATTATAACACGAAGCTGATTAGGTCAGGAACAGCCCTCCACTAACAGGTCAAAATGTTTCCAGATGTCACCAGGCTCAATCTCACCAGAGTTGAGTACAGTGTTAGCTGTACAGATAAAGCCCACATCTCTAACAAAATGTCTACAGGCCACTATTTCAACCACCAGAAGCATTCCCATGAAACAGCTCTAGTGAAGCCAGCCTTAAAGTAAATCATTCTTTAAACATCTTGCTGTGCATTTCCAACAGTAGCGACTGCCATCTATTTAGTACCTCTTAATTTTTTCTATCATAGTACTACTACAGAGCAATAAACTTATATAAATATAGAATTACTGTTCCTCAGGGACCAGTACTGGGACTGATGCTATTTAATATCTTTGTCAGCGATACAGACAGCAGGATCGAGCGCACCTCGGCAAGCCCGCAGATGACACCAGGCTGTGTGGTGTGCTCAACATGCTGGAGGGGAGGGATGCCATCTACAGAGACCTTGACAGGTTTGAGAGATGGCCCTGTGAAAACCTCATGAAGCTCAACAAGGTCAAGTCCTGATTGCCTTTGGGCAATCCCAAACACAAAATACAGGATAAGTAAAATACAGATTGAGAACAGCCCTGAGGAGAAAGACTTGAGGGCACTGGTTCATTAAAAGCTCAACAGGAGCCAACAACGGGCAAGTACAGCTCAGAAAGCCAACCCTATCCACATGTCAAGGGAGGTGATTCTGCCCCTCTGCTTTTGTGAGACCCCACCTAAAGTACTGCATTCAGCTCTGAAGACACTCAACACAAAAATGACATGGATCTGATGGAGCGTGTCCAGAGGAGGGCCACAAAGAATAACAGGGGGCTAAAGCACCTCTCCTCAAAGGACAGGCTGAGAGAGTTGGGGCTGCTCATCCTGGAGAAGATTCCTGGGAAATCTTAGTGCAGCCTTCCGCTATGTGAAGGGGGCCTACAAGAAATCTGGAGAGGGAATTTTTACAAGGGCTTGTAGTAATAGGACAAGCTTTAACCTGGAGGAGGGTGGATTTGGATTGGATATAAGGATGAAATTTTTTTACAGTGATCATGGTGAGGCACAGGAACAAGCTGCCCAGAGACACTGGGGATGCTCCATCATGGGAAGTTTTGGAGGACAAGGTTCTGAGCAACCTGGCACAGGGGAAAGTGTCTCTGCTCACAGCAGGGGGGTTGAACCTAGATGATATTCAAGGTCCCTTCCAACCCAAACCCTTCTATGATTCCATAAAATTAAAAAGAACTGCTACTTAATAAATAGTATTACAAAACTAACAATTGACCATCAGAGGACATTTCCCATCTAAAGGAAGTTTCTTGTTTAACAGTCATCTACGTTAGGATCATTTTAGACTACAGTCCAAAACCCATCACTGCAGACATTCTTGCTTCAACCATCTGACAATTAAAATAAGAGGGCACAGAGTGGCTTTTTATTCCCCAATTTACTATAAACCACTGAAAGACTAAATATGATTCTTTTAATATGGCCTCTTGGCTTTATACATCTTAAGAGGGCATGTTTTATATCTGTTTTGAGTATCTAATATACATTCTTCTAATAGCTTCTTTTCAGTTATAGAAAGTCACATTTTATCTACATTACAGAAATAGAATAGTTCTGTAATGCAAGAATCATTACCATTTAATATTTCAGCACTACTTGAGATAACTGAATGCTGGAACAACTTGTAATAGTATAATCACAGGTATCACAGGATGTCAGGGGTTGGAAGGGACCTTGGAGATCTTTGAGTCCAAACCCCCTGCCAGAGCAGGGCCACAATCTAGAACAGGTCACAAAGGAACGCAGCCAGGCAGGTCTTGAAAATCTCCAGA